>CALSCP010001865.1:3238-8238 GCA_943704425.1 Ministeria vibrans ATCC 50519
CGGATTAATATTGAGAACAGTGAGTGACAAGTTGCATAAGTGGGAATGTAACACAAAACGTTTCTTTGTACCAGACACTAAAAAAACGAAGTTAGGTTTCAACGGTCAAACGTCGGCGCTGTTGCGGCCCAAGCGGGCATGCAAGGGATACACAGGCGTGGGTTGAGTGTGTGCGTGCGTGGGGGAGTGCTGGTGGGCGTGGAGGGGCGCAGGAAGATGTCGGTGTTTTAACGGCACGTTGCCTTCGCCATCGCCCGCGACGCGTCGAGAGGCCGCCGCCGCCGCCCCCACGTATGCACAGTGTGGGTGCTGCAGGGTGGTCGGGCGGTCGTGCTTCTTTCCTCTTCTCTATCTTTTATCTTTTTTCTTTTCTTTTCTTTTTTTTCTCACCATTCTCGCTAAGCAAATTCAGGCACGTCTCAGACTCGGTGAAGCAAATCAAAAGAACTGGCCCTTCCTGTTTAAACGCGACAGAGTACACGCGGAATGATTGAAGAAATATTCTAATCGTATATTTAAATTTTGTTGCGTAAACATCGCGTTGATTTGTTTTGATGTGAAAATGTCAAATTTTCCGTTTGACTGAGCGAATTTTCCAGTTGGGCAAGCGCCAAGCACTGGGTCACTTGTTGGTCGAGCGCGATCCGGGACAAACGCATTGCTTTGTTGCTGCTCAATTCACAATTTTTCAGAAAAGTGAAGAAAAAAAAAAACAATCTTTGTGCGAAATGAATTAATAAAGTTATTTACTCTCCAAATTCTCGAATCTCGACCAATTTATCTCCTCAGATCTTCACACGCACCTTAACCGGCAATGGCGCTACTACTGGCATCGACGACGATGTTGCCAGCAAGCGCGCTTTTGCTGGGCCCCGCCTTGACTGTGCGGGTGAGTGTCATTCTCTGTGTCGTCCACAGCCTGATCGCTGCCGTACGAATCTCGCTGCTACGGCCCATTGCGTGGGCGCTTCAGGTCCCATTCCTTGTTGTTGTGGCCCTGGTAGATGCTTACACCGGCCTATCGGCACCTCTGGCCAGGTGGATTGTCGGTAAGCAAAGCACAAGGAATGAGTTGGGTGTTCACCGCTCAAACGTGCAGGATTGAACGTCCCCGAGAAGGCACACAGTCTGCTGGTGTTTGGAGAACCGTTGTTTGTCATGGTTGTCGTGATACTGACGTCGGATGGCCTTGCGTGGATCATGCGACGTCGCGAGACGGTCGGAAAGTCGCTCGTGTTGGGCGGCTCGTTTTGTGCTGCGCTCTTTGCCACACAGACCTTCTATTCGGTGTGGTCTCGGGACGATCTCATTGCCGGCTCTCACTCTGCCGTCGTGGTGAGCTCTCTTCTCGCAGTCACTCTCGTTGTGCTCTCGCTGGTCATTGACAGAGCAGTGCTGACCGAGCCGCTCATTCTCGCTCTCTACTTCTCCCTCATGGCTGCCACATACCTGCCGGTACGCGCGGCATCAACGCATCAACCGCTTGATGCTCCACCTCAAGCAGTTTCCTTTGATTTAGACCTCGAGTAAGAATTGTCCACATTAATTATGAGTGAAACAAACACTTCCTTTCCCCTTGTGTAATCCAGCCCGTTTCCCGACTGTGACGGAAACGCCGCCAGCTATCATTGTCTGTCGGGAATCCTCTTTACACTGCGGTCACGCGTCGACACCCTCGGTGAATACGTTGCACGCCTGGCAACGGTCGCAGCAACGCGTGCACGCGTCTCATGGGCCAACCTGTCGGGTGCGGGTGCGCTGCTCCTCTTGCGTCAGGCAGTGCTTCTTGTGTGTGCTGTGGACCACCGATTCTGGCGCCTCACTGACGTAGGCATTGCAGACGAAGACACGGAGCAAACAGACGAGATTGGTCACAGCAGAGGGCCCGACAGCGAAGGGTCGCGACTCATTGCGACAGTGCTGTACACGGCGACGATCACTCATCTCGCACTCCTCTTCTCTCACAGCTCTCTTTTGACTCCCTCTGTCTTCTCTGCGCTCACGGGTCCCATCATTGGCTCAATCTTGTACTTTTACTATTGTCTTAAATAAAACTTTGAAGAGTGTAAAAACAAAAATAACTCTGATGAAGGAAGGTCAGCAAACGACACGATGATGCGACGGGTTTGTTTAACGTGCGTCTGCCTATACTGCAGCGTCAACGGTAGACGCTGCATACACGTAGTAATACCTACTGTGGCGCTGAGTGCCGTCTACTCACAAGCGTGTGGAGTGAGAAAGCCCACATGGCCATCCAAAGTGCCAATCGCAATCAAAGGCGCAGCCGGAGACCATCTGCAAAACGCAACAGACCAAAATAACCATTAGTTGTTCCACTTTATTTGTTCTTTCTCCCTCCCTCCTCTCTCTATTTGTTCTCTCTCCCTCCCTCCTCTCTCTATTTGTTCTTTCTCCCTCCCTCCTCTCTCTATTGGTTCTCTCTCCCTCCCTCCTCTCTCTATTTGTTTTTTCTCCCTCCCTCCTCTCTCTATTTGTTCTCTCTCCCTCCCTCCTCTCTCTATTTGTTCTTTCTCCCTCCCTCCTCTCTCTATTTGTTCTCTCTCCCTCCCTCCTCTCTCTATTTGTTCTTTCTCCCTCCCTCTTCTCTCTATTTGTTCTCTCTCCCTCCCTCCTCTCTCTATTTGTTCTTTCTCCCTCCCTCCTCTCTCTATTGGTTCTCTCTCTCCCTCCCCCTCTCTCTCTCTCTCTCTCTCTCTCTCTCTCTCTCTCTCTCTCTCTCTCTCTCTCTCTCTCTCTCTCTCTCTCTCTCTCTCTCTCTCTCTCTATCACTTCCTTTCTTTCTCCCTCAAACGATCTCGTCACTTTATCTCTTTCTCCCTCCCACTTTGTTTCTTTTTCCCTTCTTTCTCTCTCCCTCTTTACCCACTATGACTTACTCGGCTTTAAGGACAATGGACGAGTGAGAGGGGAGCGACGGAGGAAAGGCAATGGGGCGCGGTTGGAGGGGCGCCTGTCGGTGGGTGATGGGTGTTGTGAGACCATCGAGGAAAGGGAAGATGCGTACAGAGCGGTAGTGGGGGGAAACAAAGAAAGCGGCCTTGGGAGCAAAGGAGACGCCCTTGATGAAGGCGTTGTTGTCGTCGGCGATGGTCAGGGGGGAATGCTCGGAGACGGCGAGCACGAGGGGAAGACCGAGCGTGCGGTTCTCGTCAAGGTTGTAGATGTGCGTGGTGGACGAGTCGGACTGGCGTGCAAGAAGGAAGCGTGAGGAGGAGTCAATGGCCAAGTCGTTGGTTGGGAAGTATGTTTCGAGGCGTGTTACTTGAATTTGATTGGGGGTCACGCGAGAGGCGCGCGGTTCCTCAGCGACTCTCTCGTCGAATGCAGCGAGGCGTCTTCGCAGGCAATCACGCAACTTCGCTGGTGACAGTGCATACCTCAGCGAAGGAATGTCAAGATTGCGAATCGTCAAGAGATAACTGTGGCGTGTGGCCAAGACTAGCGTGGTGCCGTCGGGCGACAACACAGCGCGACACAACCGATCCACCTCAATCACGATAGGCTCTCCCTCATTTCCATTGATTGGCCAACATCGAAGGGTCTCGTCAAAGGCACACGTCAAGAACCACTGTCGATCCGAAGACATCTCGATGTTTTTCACCCAGTGCTCGTGTCGAAGGGGAACCGGACAGACAGTCAGTTCTCTGCGTAAATCGCGCACATCCCAAACTCTACAGAAACAATCCTCGCCACCCGTTGCAAACACCGAATCACCCAGCGCCTTGGCAACATTCACCCCATCGGTGTGCGCCTTGAAGCGATGAAACGCCCTGTGTGTTCGTGTGTCGTGCAGCTGCACTGCGCCAAAGGCATGCGTCGACAGCAACGTCTCGCACTGTCCTCCGAGAAACTCCAAATTATATGTCGCACCCAGGGTGTCGTCGGTGCACATATGCACAGTACGCATGTTGAACAGCGACACAATGCTTCTTGGTAGAGTTGTGGCACGCACTCGCCCTTCCAACGTTGCGGTCAACAAAGCACTGCGACTGAATTCACGCGCAGTCACATGCCGATGCAATGACGATCCGGTGACGGGCGTTTGCTGTCGATGTAACATGTGTGTGAGAAGAGAAGTGAACAAAATTGTGATGACTAAAGAGTGAAAGTGAAAAATTGCCACTACACTCAATCACCTCACAATCATTTATTTTTTATCATGTCAAACACAATAAAGGAACATTCTCCAGCTAGGTGGAGAAGAAGCCTTGCCTTGAAGCTTGCTCGTGCGTTACGAAGTGGTCGTCCTGATGATTTTTTTGACATTTACGATGATTCTAACAACGATTTCCATGGCAACGCGAACGTACAGAACCTTGTGGCCCCTTTACCTGATACTGATGGATGCTGTATCTAGTGGGATGCCGTCAAGGCCGATGCCCGAGAACTGTACTTGCTTGATGACGACACCTTCGAGTTGGCAGAAGAGGAAGAAGAAGACGAAGTAGAAGAAGAAGTAGCAGAAGAAGAAAGTCTCAATTGGCGTCAATCCCCGCTCCCTTTGGGCGTTTCCAGAGCCAACAGTAGTATCAATGAGAGCTCGAGCAGGAGGGGTGAAAGCCAGAGTCCCAAGAGACAAGCGTCGCAAGAATTCGACGCTGAAGAAGTTCGACAGTACTTTCTTCAGCAAAATCAAAATGGAATGGACAACCAATCAAGTCTTAGTAATCAAAATAATATAATTAATTTATCTCTAACTGATAGTATACGTCTTTTTTATTTGAATCATGTGATTAAAGTGCAAGGGAAGAGAGGCTCTATGGCGCGCGCGCAAGGTGACGGAAAATGAGATGAACCACGATCAAATGTGCGACAAATGCCATCGCATTGAGCGCCACAAACTGCTCGACGATTTCCGTCGCAGTCAGCACGTGAAGAGTAATCTTTAAAGTGGAAGCACAGAGAGAAAATCAGTCGCTTAGCAATAAACACACACATACTACTCTTATTCTTACCTGAAACACTTTCCAGAATTCAGC
>CALSCP010001865.1:13238-18538 GCA_943704425.1 Ministeria vibrans ATCC 50519
GCCTACACTGGCACTGTGTGTAACGTGGAGGTCAACGAGTGCGACTCGTCGCCGTGCAAATCGAACAGCACCTGCATCGATTTTTTCAACGGGTTTACCTGCGTTTGCATTTCCGGCTTTGTAGGCCTGTTGTGTGAGACCAATACCGACGAATGTGCCTCGTCGCCATGTCGCAATGCCGGAAGTTGTGTTGATGGTATTAACGAGTTCACGTGCGAGTGTCTGAGCGGTACGGTGGGGGAGCTGTGTCAGTATGACTTGGACGTGTGTGCGTCGCGGCCATGCGTCAACGGCGGCACCTGCGTCGATTCCCATCAAGGGTTCGATTGTACGTGTCCACATGGATTTGCTGGAACACAATGCGAAACGGATGTTGGCAAGTGCGTTTCGTCGCCGTGTCAGAATGGCGCCGCATGCAACGATTCTACTGGCATCTTTTTGTGCGACTGTGTGGCCGGCTACACGGGTATCGTGTGTGAGCTGAATGTTGATGAGTGTGCGTCGAGCCCGTGTACAAACGGCGCAATGTGTTTCGATGGCATTGATAGTTTCACCTGCACTTGCACCTCGGGTTACTTTGGCGTCACGTGCGAGACCAACAAGAATGAGTGTGCCTCGAGTCCGTGCCAGAACAGCGCCACTTGCACCGACGTTGTTGATGGGTTTGCTTGCACTTGCATCAACGCCTATACGGGCTCTGTGTGCGATGTGGAAATCAATGAGTGCGATTCGTCGCCTTGCCAGAACAATGGGATGTGCACGGACAATTTTGATGGATTTGTGTGTGCGTGCATTCCGGGCTTTGTGGGCGTGATGTGCGCGGAAAATGTCGACGAATGCGCCTCCGCGCCATGTCGCCATGCAGGAACATGTGTCGACGGTATCAACGAGTACACGTGTGAATGTCTGGGTGGCACGGCAGGCGACGAGTGTGAATACGACCTGGATGTATGTTCATCGTGGCCATGTGCCAACGGTGGCACGTGCAGTGACTCCCATCACGGCTTTAATTGCACCTGCCTGCCGGGCTACCTGGGCGAGTCGTGCGAAACCGACAACGACGAGTGCGCTTCGTCACCGTGTCGCAACGGTGCCACATGCAATGACAACCCGGGTGCATTTGTGTGCGACTGTGTCCCCGGCTACACAGGCATCCAATGTGAGGTGAATTTTGACGAGTGCGCTTCGACTCCGTGCTTGAATGGCGCCACTTGCAGCGATTACCTCGACGTGTTTGAATGTGTTTGTGCGAGTGGATACGTCGGCACCAACTGCGAGACCAACGTGGACGAGTGCGCGTCGAGCCCATGCTCAAATGCTGCCACCTGTGCCGATGGTGTGGACGGCTACGTATGTGCCTGCGCCAGTGGCTTCACTGGAAACCAGTGCACGTCGGACATGAACGAGTGTGCGTCGAGTCCTTGCTCAAATGGCGCGGCGTGTGCCGACAATGTCGACGGATTCACGTGCACATGTGTGAGTGGATATACTGGAGTCAACTGCGAGTCGGATATGAACGAGTGTGCGTCGAGTCCCTGTTTGAATGGTGCCACCTGCACGAACAACGTGAACGGCTTCATGTGTTCTTGTGTGAGCGGATACATTGGCACTGTGTGCGACACGGAGACCAACGAGTGCGATTCGAGTCCGTGCCACAACAACGGCACGTGCAGCGACAATATTGGTGGATTTAATTGTACTTGCCTGCCCGGCGCAGTCGGTGCCCTGTGCGAGACGGACCTGGATGTGTGTGCGTCGAGCCCGTGCTCAAACGGAGCCACGTGCCATGACTCGCTTCTGGGCTTTTTGTGTGTGTGTGGAGGCGGATTTGTCGGCACCAACTGCGACACCAATGTTGATGAGTGTGCGTCGTCGCCGTGCTTCAACAGCGCCACCTGCAGCGACAATGTAGATGGCTTTGTATGTATGTGTCCAAGTGGCTTCACCGGCACGCAGTGCGAGTCCGAATTGGATGAGTGCGCCTCGTTGCCCTGTTCCAACGGTGCCACCTGCGCGGACAACGCAGACGGATTTGCATGTACCTGTGCGAGCGGATATGTCGGCAACACCTGCGAGTACAATGTCGACGAGTGCTCATCAAGTCCGTGTTCCAACGGTGGCACGTGCAGCGATGGTGTAGACGGATACGTGTGCGTCTGCGCCAGTGGCTTTACCGGCACTCTTTGTGACGCGAACATGGACGAGTGCGCATCGAGTCCTTGCTCAAATGGCGCTACTTGCACGGACAATGTGGACGGGTTCGCGTGCATATGCGCAAATGGATACGCTGACACAAACTGTGAGACGGATGTGGACGAGTGTGCGTCGAGACCCTGTTTGAATGGCGCTACTTGCACACATAGCGTCGATACCTTCGCGTGCATTTGTGTTGTGGGATTTGTGGGAAACATCTGTGAGACAGACGTTGACGAGTGTGCGTCGTCGCCGTGTTCGAATGGCGCCACTTGCGCCGATGGTGTCAATGGATTCGCTTGCATGTGTACCGCGGGGTTCACCGGGATACATTGCGAATCGGAGGTGAACGAGTGCGACTCGAGCCCGTGCCAGTTTGGTGGCACCTGCAACAATGCTGTTGGAAGGTTTATTTGCCACTGTGCCTGCGGCTATGAAGGGCATGATTGTGCCACAAGCACAGACGAGTGTGCGTCGAGTCCGTGCCAAAATGGCGCGTCGTGCTCCGATGACTTGTGTGGCTACCAGTGTGAATGTCGCTTTGGCTTCTCCGGGATGCACTGTGAGAGTCTGTTGGACTTGTGCATGTCATCACCGTGTAAGTTTGGTAGCTGTGAGCAGATGGGTAATGAAGTTGTCTGTCACTGTCTTGCCCTCTATACGGGTGTTGTGTGTGACTACCGCATGAACAAATGCAACCCGAACCCATGTCAAAGCGGCGGCTCTTGCGTGGAAAACCCCCCCGCCAACAGCACGGAGGTGTCAGAGGTCGCGTGCGTGTGTCCAGTGGAATACACAGGTGCTCGATGTGAATTGGATGTGAACGAGTGTGAGTCAAGCCCGTGCCAAAATGGCGGGCACTGCTACAACACAATTGGCAGTTTTGGCTGTGCATGCCTCCCTGGTTACATAGGAGGGGTGTGCGAAGCCATTCATGCGGCATGCGACTCGAGTCCGTGCAAGAATGCCGGAACTTGTCGGCGCGTTTCTGTTCCTGTGGGTTCATTCACTTGTGACTGTCCCACTGGCTGGTCGGGAACGCAATGTGAGTTTTTTAGTGGCTGCTCAGTCTCACCCTGTGGGTTTGGCGGCACGTGCGAGGACCTTGATAACTCCGGCAAGTATTTATGCCACTGCTTCCGCGGTTGGTCCGGCCTGACATGTGATCGGTGTGAGTCGTCACCCTGTCAGAATGGCGCTACGTGCGACTCGCAGTCAGGCGATTGCACTTGCACAGCGGCGTGGGTTGGCGTACTTTGCGAGGCACCAAGTCCCTGTCTGGGCAATCCCTGCTACAACGGCCAGTGCAAGACCCAGTTTCCCTCGCGTTTCACCAACATTGATGATTTCTACTGTGAATGCCCGTTTCCTCGTCGAACTTTCTGTGGCCGCCTTTGTGCCTCGTGTACGCGAGTCAATGTGACAGGATTGTCCAGCTTTCAGACATTCCGCATTGGGGGACAAAACTCGCCCAGTGGCCTCGCTGAAAACATCACTATTCTGACACATACACCGCTGGAGTTGCAATATGGTCCCGAGCCTGACTCGGTCTTCCTTCCGAGCAATAATGTTGGTCCACCGGCGTCACCGCGCCTAAGCGCCTACTTTTCCATCAACACCACTACAAGCGCAAGGTTTGGCATTCCCATTCCTGCCGCCGGCACAAATCTGTATGCAACGCGTGGTTATAGCCGTTGGTTGCTCCAGATACCAGTGTTTTCAGGTCGACGTGACGCCCAGGCGCAGGCATTTTACGATTTTCAACAAGGAGTTGCTTTTTTTGCCGTCTTTGAGCAGACGGGCTGCTCGGATTACCCGTGTCAGAATGGCGCCGAGTGCTCGACGTCTGGCACCACAGACTTCAACTGTGCGTGTGGTGTTGGCTACTCTGGCGTTACCTGCGAAATGCAGTCTGCTGCGGGTGTACGTGACATGAGTGCTGGGGCCATCGGTGCAATTGTCTTTGGCCTTGCCATTTTCAATGTTGCACTGCTCCTCTTTGTCTGGTGGCGTTGTCGACAAAATAGCAATCAGGGGCTTCGCCGAATCGTGACGACAGCGACGAAACGAGAAATTCTAGGCCATGGAACGCCGAAAACCTCGGACATTACTAAACATTGTAACGGTGACACATGCACAGATCCCTCATGCATATGCGTCGCGACGCCTGAGGATTTCAACCCAATCTTCATGTACGATGCTACCGATGCTAATGAGTCAGAAGGTGCATCGGAGTTCACACGTCGGGTAAAACAACCAAGGACATTAACTCAAGTAGACGCGACAGCTGCAGAAACGTTTCAGTCAGTCCACCTGCTTGATCGTACGGCAGTGTTTGTGGAGCCGCGAGTTGAGTCACCTATCTAGAGCTGAGAGTAGCTTGCGAGTGTAGAGTGTTGGTATTGACCATTTTAAAATATAATAAAACTGATTTTCCGTACATTCTTGTCCCATTCTTGTCATGGGGTGTCCATGCCCACTCCATGGGGTGTATTGACTATTGATTATTGAATGTGTATCAGTGGGGACTGGGGACATTGAGTTAAATGAGTTTATATTGAGTACAACTCTCGATTCTGTATTAATAATTATTATAATTATTATTAATTTTTGATTATTCTTATTGTTAGAATTATTTCACACCCACACACACTCACATACACACGTATTGCACCGTTGTTAGGTATTTTGTGTTTGTTGTGCATTAAAACACTGATCTTTCATCTTCCGCCGTAACTGTTTGTAGTCGATTCGGATGGAGAAGGAGACGAGAGAAGAGGCGCCAGCGATTGCCGATCCCAACAGCGACCGGTACCTGTCCCGATTCCTCATGGCGCCCTGCAACCGTGACGCTATGTTGACGGGAATGGCCGTGGGCACCGGTGGCGGAGTTCTTTCGTTCGTTACCGCTGGAAGTAAGCTCAACACTCTCATCCAACATGTTGCACTTCCTTCGAGCCCACCGCTCTCTCTCTCTCTCTCTCTCTCTCTCTCTCTCTCTCTCTCTCTCTCTCTCTCTCTCTCTCTCTCTCTATCACTTTGTTTCTTTCGTCTCTCTCTCTCTCTCTCTCTCTCTCTCTCTCTATCACTTTGTTTCTTTCGTCTCT
>CALSCP010001867.1:1158-35791 GCA_943704425.1 Ministeria vibrans ATCC 50519
AGAGAGAGAGAGCTCTCTCTCTCTCTCTCTCTCTCTCTCTCTCTCTCTCTCTCTCTCTCTCTCTCTCTCTCTCTCTCTCTATGACTTATTAGCGTCCGGTTTGGACGGCGTCGAGAACAACCTTGAACTCCCCGAGATGTTTGAAGGCGACATCTACTCGGCGGAACAGCTCCCGCGCGTTCCCTACTCCTTTGCCGAGGGTGTTGCTCTCTTCCGAAACAGCGCCTTTGCTCGCCGTGTCTTTGGCGACGATGTCTTTGAGCACTACTTGAATCATTTTGAGAAGGAACAGCGTGCATACGAGGCCGCCGTCACCGACTGGGAGGTGCAGCGCTACTTTGAGCGCATCTAAGATAATAATAATAATAAATTTATTCAATGTTATTTTTGAATCAGTCAAACTGTCACTTCACTTTTGTTGCGCCCTCATTCATACATGGAACGCTCACCACCGTCTGTGCGCAACCCTTTGCTACATCAACAGCACTTGCTCGACCCTCTGCCGACGGGCGCTCATGGCGCCTACAGGAGCCCACTGTCGCCTTCAGGTGAAAGTGACGACTTCGGCCTGTCACCTCGCACCGACGACGAGAGTCCCTTGTCGGCACGCCATCACCCAAGCATGGATGGACTGCCGCTGCCCATGTCAAGGGTCAGCGTGAGCGCCGGCAGCGCCGACGGCCGCGAAGACCCCGTCTGGAGCGAAGATGTTGAAACCGCCTTCCAAGAAGCGCTCGTCCTTTACCCTGTCTGTGGCCGCCGCAAGCTCGTTCTCGCCGAAGATGGCAACACATACGGTACTCACCCCCCCATCGATCCTTCCTCTTCCTCTTCTCTGCCTTCCTCCCTTGCCTTCCATCTCCTTTCTTCGTCTCCTTCTTTGCACTTGTCACAAATGACAAAAAGTGCTATCTTTTTTTTTTTTTTTTTTTTTTTTTTTCGTTCACCTCTCACGCACTCGTCCGACTTTGCCACACTCTCTATGCTTGCCAAACCCCCTCTAAAAGTACCATCCTACGTGTTTCACCCGGCCGCAGTGCGAATGCAGCTGCTAAACTCGGCTGTCAACACAAGTTTGGCATCGAAAGAAAAGAAAAAAAGTTTTTTGAAAACAATTCCGTGACAAGCACACGGGCCGACGGCTGCTGTGGTGTATGTCTTTGCAAGGGACCTGTCGTACTGTTCTGGCTGAGGCGCGGCGTATAGCGCTGCGCAATTGGACGATCTGGCGACTGATGACGTAGTGTTGTCTTCCGTCGGTCAACAACAAATCCCGCGTTGTCTGCGCTACACGCACCCGCTGCCGTCTGAGCATATTCAACGGAGAGTGCAGTGCCACTACCCTTTTGCAGGGGTGCAGGGCAGTCTTTATACTGTCCCTTATCTGTTGTGTGACACTTCTACTTATTGCTGTTGTTTTCTCTTCTCCTTGTGTGGTTTGGGTCTCGTCTCACTCTACACCTACAGGTCGTAATGAACTGATTTCGCGCTACATTGAGAAGCGCACGGGGAAGCGACGGTCGCGCAAGCAAGTGTCGTCGCACATTCAAGTGCTGCATCGCAAGAAGGAACGCCGTTTGAGTAGCGCAAGCAATCCAACCACACCACGCTCGGATGACGGCAGTGGCGGCTCCAATGGCAGTTTTCAGGGCTACATCATGGGTGCCAGTAGTAGTAGCACATCTCAACAGTTCTCGGGTGCAGGCATGGGCTCCCAAAGCATGACCATGGCCGCTCTTCTGTCGCCGCGGCACACACCCGGTGGCGCCAGCTCCAAAATTCCTCAAAAGACTCCCGTACCCATGGCCACGTCGCCTGGAAACAGTCCCGGTGCCAGTGGAGCTGGTCGTCCGCGTGCAGTCTCGCCGTTAGTGCCGCGTCGCAAAAGGACAGCGTCGACACCCGCAACGTCACTGAGCGTCCAGATTCCCCAAGGCAAGTCGGGCTTTGTGACTCCACTCCTGTCCTCCATGGCCGAAGTGTCCACCTCCCACACAGCCCACCACAACAGCAGTGACGGTGGTAGCACTACGGCAGCCGATTCAACTGGCGGGTTAATGGGTGGCGGCGCACAACACCCGTACAACATGCCACCGCGCGCAGGCTCAATGCCCGCACTCCCTGACGCCTTCCTGCTTGGCTCGCCCCCCTTTGGCGACATTGGCAGCGACCTCGACAGCGAAGAGAAGATGAACGTCGACGTGGAGACCCTTATGGGCATGAGTATGAGCATGGGCGACGCTCACCAGCTCTTTCCCGACAGCAGCGACTCAGTCACCAACACTGACGACGCATCTCCCCGCAACACTCATCCCAGAATACCCACCTACACCGAACAAGACGCCTTCCATCAACATCAACAACAGCAGCAGGAGCAGCTGTACAGACAACAACCGACGCGCGTTTACCAACTTCAACCCAAACAACAACAACAACAACAACAACAACAACAACAACAGCAACAACAGGGAGAGCTGCGGCAACACTCGCTGCAACAACAACGTAGCAACAACGTTACAACCATGTCCGCTCCCAGTCTACACTCGCCGCACTTTCGCGACGGAACACTGAGCGCCGATGATCTGTTCCGCGCCGAAGAACCCGCACTCAATGTCACAACAACCACAACCAGCACGACTGGTGGTGGTGGTGGTGGCGATGAGGTGGTAGAGTATGATGCTGAGCTGGTTCGGTCCATGCTGCCGTTTGTGCGTGTGCTGTCGGAGACATTGCAAAACAATAACGCGTACCCGCGTCTGGTGATGCGGCAATTGAGTGTGTATGTGGAGGACGACGGGAGTAGCGGCGGTATTGGGGGGAGTAGCAGCGGAGGAGGGGGGGCGAGTGGAGCATGTGGTGCGGTTGGCGCGGTTGGCGTGGGTGGCAGTGGTGGTGGTGGGGTGGTGTCGCCGCAAACGCCGCGCGATCACCAGCAGCAGCGACAGCGCCACGTGTATGCCATGGTAGGCGACATGCCTGATGTCAACGCTCTGGAACGCATTGCCGTGCACCAGATCTACGACAAGTTTCCTGGCCTTGCCGAGATGGTCATCGGCCATCCCAAGGCGGCCTTCTTTCTCGTCAAGGCGTGGGGACGTCTGGGCCAGTGGCAACTTGACGGGCGCTATATGTTGCGCTTTGAGCTTGAGGCGAGCGAAAGCTTCCGCGCTCTGGGCTGTACCATGACCGCCATGTCCTTTAACGAGATCCTTGCGCAGCAGACTCTCCAGCTTGATGCGCCTGTCGTCGTCAACAACCGCCAGTTCTTCAACTACGAGGCACCCATCTGCGGTCCCGTCGGTGACTTCATTGCATCCCTCCACAACTCCTCGTCCGACTCGGTCGAGGCCGTCAACGAGGTCCTTCAGTACTTCTCCGTCTCCCTCACCTTCTTCCAGCCACTCACCTGCGAGGTCGTCCTCAACATCCGCCTAGTGTTTGCCGCCGAGCAGAACACCCCGGGCTTTCAGACCGGCTATCGCACCAGTGTCTTCCGCCTCGAGATCAACAACAGCGACTGAGTGCGTGCCTACATAATTATGTGCATACTATAAATCTAATCACCCATCATTATTTTACATTGCACATCGCTTCAATTTACTTTTCGATCAAGTTTTATCACTCTATTTTATTCCCATCACTCTTTATTGTATTATTTCTTCTTCTTGGGTAAACTCTTACAAGAAAAAATATATAAGAAATACTGTACTTGAATAACTCGATAAAAAAAACTGTGTGTGTGTGTGTGTGTGTGTGAAACAACGCAAAGAAAATGATTATAATATTAATATTAATATTCGAAATATAAATAATGTTCCCTAATCCCTAGGCTAGCTCCAAGAAGATGGAGCGCCCATAGTAGTAGTAGTATTAATAATAATAATGATAATACAATGATTATTTTATTAATAATTTTAATTTTATTATTATTATTATTATTATTATTATTATTAGTATTAGTATTATTTCTAACTTCTTAAGATTGCCATTTTTTTTTCAACCGTTCGTTCATGCCAAAAGTTCATCTTGTGCGTGTGGATCAGGCTCTCGTGGGCTTGCGGTCTCCCGAGGTACGTAATGAAAGCGTCGCATCGCGTCGCACTCCCTCCAAATTAATCCCCGATCAAAATTCGTTGTCTTGGTTTTTTCTTTCAGCTCATTCGCGCAACTCTCGCCCAAAAACCCGGAAAATCCTGGGCGTTTTCAAGCCATATTGTAGTGTCCTGTGACAACGGTCGTAAGCTTGTTGTGGTCGACTCGGTGCCTGCCTCGCAACAGCTGAATGCGGTACACCACACAGCACAAAGCGATTTCTGTCGTCTCCGCCGAACACCTCTTTTTTTAAGGTGGCCGTAGAGGAAGTGGAGCGCGCCATTGCGGCCGAAGGCACCAGCAATGGGACGCACGGTCTGCTGGTAGTGCGGCTGACGGCGCCCATTGTGCAGGTGTGCGTACTACCGCTTGTGAGTGGTGCAAAGCAGATGGCGCGCGGTGATGTCCGTCTGGCCGCCATCGCCGACGACGGCACCGTCAGTTGCTTCTGTTTCCGGGCCGCTGGCGGCAAATGGGAGCATGTGGGCACTCCTACGTGTCTTGCCGCGACCACACACGTTCATTCTGCAGCCTACGACTCGGGCAGTGGACGACTGGTGTGGGCAACGGAGACGAACGTGTTTGCGTGTTCACTGCGCATCGAGCCCGGCACTGCATCTCCCGTCGTGCTGGGCGCCGCCTCACTCGTGCTCGCTTCGTGCCCCACGCCCGTCACCGTGCTACCCATGGGCCTCTCTCATATCGCGCTGATCCTGTGTCGCACACCCGGTGACGACAACGAGGTAGATGAGTATGCCCGCAGGATTGGACTGTGTGTGTGGAACGCCACCACAAACGTGTGTCAAGTGTTTGTATCGGACTATGGGCTCATTCCCGGCAACTGGATTCCCTCCTCAATGTCGCACAAGCCGCACATTGACTTTGATGAACTCACGGCAGCAGTGCGTGAGCGACTGGACACTCCCAGCCGCGTCAGCAGCAGTAGCAGCAGCGGCACCATGGGCGTGCCGCACGTGTGCTGTGCGCACTGCATTACCGACGAAGTGGGGGTGGTGGACACGGAGGGACGACTGTTTGTCGTTGGCGTGGGTGATAATGGAAGCACACGCGTGCGACTGTTCTGCTCGAGCCCTGTCGCTGTCGACGCTGACGACGAGCTCGTTGCCTTTCGCGATGTTTACTGTGTGCTCTCGCATGAATCATCCACTCTGCGCGTGTACTCAGAGGGCACTATTGGTGTTGAGTCTGTTGACATTCCCACTGGCAGTGGCGGCACCGCAAGTCGCCTGGTGACACCCGGATGGCTCGGTGGTAATGCGCGCGCCGTGGTCCATTGTGGCGTTGTGAATCGCTCGGGAATTTACTTGTTGCGACAGGGCAACATTACCGAGCTTGCCAAAGCCCTTGTGAACGCAAGCGACTCTCACCCAACGCACGCAGCCACCCTCTGCCACAGCTGGGGCCTCTCCGCGTGGGCCGCCAAGTACTCCCTCGAGGCTCTGCTACAATTGGACGCGGCCGCCAACGTTGCGCCGTCCGTTGCTGGCTCTGCTTCTATGCTCGAGTCGCCTGCTCTACTGCTGGCTGCCCTCTCGGCACGACCCGACATGGACAACGAGGCGCGTGCGATCATTGAAAACTGGCTCAAGTCGTTCAAGCCAGGGAGCGCCGAGCAGCCGCAAGAGCAGGCGTCCTCCGGCACAACTACCACTGACGACTCCACCGATGCGCTGCGTCGCGCTCTCTGGAACCACACGCTGCTCAACGGCACCGTAGTACCTCTGGTTGACCGCTACCTACAAGCGTCCAGTGACTATCACCGTGCTCTTCAGGTCCCACCGCACGACGACGACGACAGCAACACGAGCGCTGGTGCGGCGCTTCCTAGCGGCGCGAGTAGTGCCGGTGCGACGACACCCAAAGATGACCTTTCACGTCAGATTCGTGCACTGATTGAGGCTCCATCGTTGCATCCGGGCGAGTGGGCGCGACTTGATGCTTTTGAACGACATGAGGGAATCCGAGTTATCCACGAAATTGCCTCTGTATTGCGTCTCGGTGGTGTCCTCGAGGGTCTTGTGAGTGAATCTGCAACAGAAGGTGATGGTGCTGATGCTGATGGTGCTGATGGTGCGACGGCAGAGCAAGGGGTTTCGTCACTGACAACAGTGGAGGAAGGAGCACATGACGCCGAAGCACACGACTCGCTCTCGGCGCTGACGCCCAACAACGCAGGCGGCAACAGCAGCAGTGCCACTGCTGCCAAAAAGACAGACCCCGGTACCAAGGGCACCGTTGGGTCTGCGTCGGCCTGGTACAGCAGCAACTATGGTGATCGCTTCTGTGTTGATCGCATTTGGGGCGAGCCGTCCGTCGTGGACTATGTTCGTGCGTTTGCGGTGGAAGGAGGCGTCTTTGAGCTGGCGTGTCGTCTTTTGGTTGCACATGCTCCCACGCGACTTGTGCCCTTTGTCAACTTTGCAGCTGTCGGGGGTAAGGTGACGTCCACGAGTGATGATGCGAGTGGAATGGGGAGCACTGGAGGGACTGGGCTCACTCCGCTGATGGGTCGTCCGCGGTCGTTTAGCGGTGCGAGCTCGGCTGCGTCGGGTGTCGAGGGCAATGCGGGGCGGTTTCACCAGCGCGCACTGCGGGCGCTATCGCCAGCGCTGCTTGCGACGGACGGCGAGGCACTCACCGCCAATGGTGTGCGTGCGTCTGCGACGCTGCTGTGCAGCAATTACATCAATGCGGCACCCACCGCAATGCGTCTGCTGCTGCGCTGGCGTCTGTGGGACGACGCTCTTGCACTGCTGCGGAGTCGTTCCAAGCAGGACGTCGAGCACTTTGAGTTGTTTCATGTGCTCTTTGCCTCCTTTGTCGATCTGGGTCTGCTCAACGAGTACGAGGCGCGTGTGTGGCAGCTCATGCCTCGCAATTACTCACCTCGCGAGCTCTTCACCGTGCTGCGCGATCGTCTCTCCATCCCGCGCACCCACGCCCAAGGGTTGGCACACGCCGCCGAGACGGGTCTCTGGGCGTCCATGGGCGAGCCTGAAGTTGGCTCTGTTGTGCCCAAGCTGCTAAGGATGCTTCGTGAGGAGTCCCGATCGCGACTCAAGTGAGAGACAAAACAAATGATATCCCCTTGTAAATTACCATACTATTATAAAAAAATATTGTGACGATAAACTTCTTCTTTTGCTAATTATTTATGATATTAAATGGGTTGTATTTTTCAAATTATTTATGATTGTGATTAATTATTAACAATAAAGTATTATTATTGCTGGTGTGATGTTGTGAGTTGTTGTCTGAGTTTAGAGTTCCTGATTCAAGTTTAAACGGACATAAAAAAATTCGAATAATTATACTATTATTATTTGTTATTCGTTTGACAACTTGGACGTTATTCACGTTAATCGACATTATTCATTTAAAATTTTGCGATCATTTTTTTTTTCTTGCTTCACTCGGCGGTTGTTAGTATGGCAAGTGCGATCCGAAGCGCCGTCAAGGACCCGCGGGCGGTGTTTGGCCTGCTGCAACAAGGCGCTGTCATGACACGAAATCACCGATCGAGCGAACTGCAGGGCAACAGTCTCAGGCCGCCGCGTGGATATCATCACAGAGTAACCTTTGTCTTCCAGAACAAGAAAATCACCGGCTTGGTAGGTGGAAAGTGGGCAAAAGCGAACATAAAGTTACTAACTTTTTTTTTTTTTCTCTAGTGTATTGGTCCGGACGGCATTACGCACATCGCAACGGCTGCTTCGTCAGAGTACCTTCTTGAGAGCCAGCTGGTGTCGAAGAGCAGCAAGAGCGCGGCGCGCCACGTTGCGTTGCTGCTTGCGGAGCGCATGAAGAACGCCGGCATTGTGCGCGCCTTCTTTGACGACCGACAACTCATTTTCCACGGGCGAATGCGCGCCTTTCGCGAGGGTCTTCTTGACGGGGGGGTGCGCTTGAGAGAGCTCTACAATCTGGCGGCGAAGAAGGACCCGGCCGGCGAAGTTGCAGAGATTGTGGAGAAGGAACGGGCGGCAGACGAGCGACGTGCCGAGGCCTTTCGCGAGAGCGTGCGCTCGCTGGGCATGCCGGACATCAGTGACGACGACCTTGCTACCCCCTTGGACTTTTCGGTTGTCAAGCGCTGGCCATCGACCGTTGCTCCGGAAATGCTGGTGAGGCCGGAGACAAAGGCACCCAACGGTGCACTATAAGAGAAACGCGTGTGTGTGTACAAAATATTCTGCAAGCTTTGTGAGTAAGAGAGGACTTTTGAAGTAGAAAGCGTCCTTTATGCTTTGCCAAAGCACCACAGCGTACAAGACGGAGTAGCACACTGATCCCACCCAGAGGTTGCAGAGGGAGGACCAACTGCTCCAGGATTTCTACTTAGTTCTTGGCACACGCCACATATAAGGGCGTCTCTCCATTAGAGTTCCCAGTATTTACAAAGCCTTAGGGAAGTGAGTGTGAGGGTGAGACAATAAAAATAATTAAGAGAGAGAATACAACCCGTTAATTTTATAATAATAATAATAATATTATTAGTGATAATATAATTATACCTCTCTCGGGATATCCCCGTCGGGTGGTCTATGGTATTGTGTTGTTTCAGTTTTGTGTTGTGTTCTGTAAACATTCTGGCGTAATCAAATGCAACACTTTTTACTCTATTTCTTTAATAATATGAATAAAGAAGGAGAAAAAGAATACAACCCATTTATTAATGCTACAGTCAATGCTACAGTCACCACGCAAAGACACAGCCAGACCGCTTTGCAAACTCAACCGAAACTCTAGAGGTAACATGAGAGAGCAGCGGCAGGTCAGAGTGCTGTGCCGTCGCTATCCAGTGAGGCAATTGCAATGGTACGCCATACATTATAGAAGAAGAAGAATACAACCCATTTATTCATGATTTTGTCACCAGTATCAACAAAGCACGAGTGCAATCGGTATCCAGAATTCCAGAATTCCATATATAAATATATATATTATGTATTTTTATATATAATTATATATAATTATATTATATAATATAATAATTATCATAAAATAATTATTATGATATATGAACGTAAAAAAGTAATTATTAATGAAATTATTAAAAACAATCAAAGAAAGACAAGTAAACGCTTCCGCCATTATGATGACTAAACACACGTCATAGAATCATCACGTCTTAATAAAATAGCATAATTATGTCTAACCAAGGGGAAAACGCGATTGGACTATTGAGTGTGGTCTTCAAAGAGGCCCGACTTGGGAATGTATGTGGTGTGGATAATTTTGGGTGAAGCGTTCGGCACGTCAGAGAGAATGACAGTGCCTGGTGACGGAAGCCGGCCAAACACTCCCGCAAAGTGTTGGAGACATTCGTTTCGGAGCACCTGACGCGCGGTGATATCCGCCGAAAGTCCTATGTTGTCGGGGAACAGTTTGACATGGAAGCGCATAAGAATGGACGGGCTGAAGTCGATGTGCTGTCGGAGTGGCCGGGCAAGTGCGTGTGCTACAAAGTTGAGCAACAAGTCGTCGCAGTGGCCTGCTTGGCTTTGCACGTATGCACGGTTGGCTGTGTTTGCATGGTTCGAGTAGGCATCCATCAGAGAGGTGTGAACAAGACTGAGGCCAGGCAGAACAAAAATGAACGGTAGGGGTAACATCTTGATAGCACCACCGCCCTGCCCTTGTGAGAGTTCAGCACCTGCTTTTACGTCAAAGTAGATGAATTTGTCGGGGTACGCGAATCGCCCAAAGACTCCTATAAGAAGCGAATGCTTGTTTGCGGTTTGAGCAGCCCGCTGCAAACTTTGGAAGTCTGTGCGGTCTTCAAACATCAGGTCGTCGTCGTGGAGCAGCACAAAGGTGTCTTGCAGGGCAGCAAGGCCAAGTAGGGTCCGATTGTAACGTGCATTGAGCGAGGAGACGGGCGAGTGCAAGATGCGCACTCTGCTCGAGAACGTTGCGTCAAGTCTGAGTGGCGGTGGCGGCGAATCGGTGTTCCACACAAGCACAGCCTGAGCAAGGATGTCCCAGGTAAACACACACACACACACACACACACACACACACACACACACACACACACACACACACACACACACACACACACACACACACACATGACAGAGAGAGTAGTAACTAACATTGCTATGTTCTAGCTAAATGCGACGCCGCCCCTGTGCGACCCGGCTTCGTCGTCATCATCCTCCCGCAAGCTACCTCGCAAGACTACCTCCGATCTCCCTTCCGACTTCTCCTTTCTTTCCAGTGGCCTCACTGCCCTCCCTCCCTTGTAATCCCAATCCCCATCCTTTACTTTTCTTTCTTTCTCTCTTTATTTATAATGAACACTCTCATTTTGATCAGAGCTCGTCCGTCTGCATCACCGTCCACTCTGCCTCCTGGCCCACCCCAAACAACACGACTCGTCGACTCGACTCCACAACAAAGTAGCCGGGCCCCGTTTTCACCACCGTGCCCTCCCACTCGCCTACGCCGCCCCTGCGCAGCCGTCCTGCCGTACCCACACCGGGCAGTCCGCGCCGTTGCAGCGCACTCGCAACCGTCACGCGTGTCCGCACACCTTTTCCGCCCTCCTTTTCCTCTTCCTCGACCACACGCACACTGTGCCATGCCCCGTCCTTGGTGTCCATGGCTGTGTGCGGTGCGTTCACTTGCGCCGCCCGTCCTCCCGCAATGCGTCCAAACACAGCACACTCCAGCAGTGAGTTGCCCGCCAGGCGGTTGCGCCCGTGCACGCCTCCCGTAGCCTCCCCCGCCCCAAACAGCCGGCCGACCGCCGTGCCGTCCGCGCGCAGCAGTGACCCATCGCTGCTCAGACGCGCCCCGCCCATCGTGTAGTGAATCGCCGGCGTCACCACCGCCACCCACAGCGGCCCATACAGCTCAAAGTGCACCGGAGGGAACACTGTCTTGCCCGTCTTGGTACACTTGCCGTCTATCATTGCCATGTTGTACTCCTGAAGCGTCTTCTGCACCGCCTGCACCGGCAGCTTCTGCGCGCGTGCAAACGACTCCATGTCTTTGTGCTTGGTGAACAATCCCCACTTGCGCGCGTAGAACTCAATGGCAGCCATGCCAAAGCACTCGGCGGCCTCCTTGGGCAGCACTAGATACGCAAACGCAGGCGTCCACTTGTCCTTCGGCTCCTTCTCATGCGCCTTCAACTGCGCCACATACGCTGGCTCAGGCAGCCCAAACAGCTGTGCGTACTCTTCAGCAGGGATTCCCTGCGCCAGTATCTCGCGCGTCACCTCATCGCGCAGCCCCAGCTCATTGACAAAACGCTCCCCTTTTCCATTCAGTAGCACGCCCCCGCACCCCCGCACCGCCTCGGGGGCAAGAATCTTCGTGTTCGCCATCGCATCGTTGGGATTTACAAAGCCCGTCGGGTGAACCTAACCGAAAAAAAAAATACAAAAATATATAAATAAATAAATAAACATCCATCCGAGTTTTTGTACGTCTACGTTTCTTGTTTCGTACTTGAACTTGATCAAGATCAATAAGCTCAACGCCAGCATTGGCAGCAAGAGCAAGGCCGTCGCCGGTCGCATGGGGACCGTTGGTCGTGGGAATATACTGCAGGTGGGGCGCATGCTGGTCAAGCAGAGTCGGCGAGTACGAGAAGCCGCCTGTCGTCAGGACCACCGCATCCACATCCATCGTCAATGCCTTGCCCGGCTCCGCCTCCCCCGTTTTCACATAGCTGACTCCTCGCACCTCTCCACCGCGAACCACCAGTGCCTTGACGGTGGTCGACGTGAGAATGTCAATGCGCTCCGGATCCAGCGTCAAAATGTGCTTCTTAAGCGCCGAAACAATGTCAAAGCCGACCGGTCGTGGCGATCCGTCCTCCTTGGGCGGCTCGCGATGCGTTCGCTTTGTCGAGTGGCCGCCGCACTGCGTGAGTGCCGTGAGTGGCACCCCAAACGACTTGATGAACTCCACCGCAGCCGCACTCTGTTGCGTGAGCGTGTTGACCAGGACCGGACTCGAGCGCCGCCCGCCGCTGGCAAGGGTGTCCTTTGTAAACAGCGCCACCGAGTCGGCGCCAGGCGCCTGTGCTGGCGTGCCGCACGCGTTGATGCCGCTCGTTGCCTTGGCACTGTTGCCGCCGACCGACTTGTTCTTGTCGATCAGCGTGACGCGTCGCGCTCCGCCGTTGTACGCCTCAATCACCGCAGACAGGCCGGCAAGGCCGCCGCCAACGACAACAACGTGCGCGTCGTGCGTCGCTGGCATCACAGGCGTGTCCGTAAGCTCTTCCATGTATTGGCTCGCAAAGAACAATCCACCGCTGTCAAAACAAGCAATAATCAATATTGCTCGCCACGTCGTCCACAGCCAAATCTCAATATTTTCTCAGCATACCCAACTAGGAGAGTTGTCAGGAGTTTGACAAACATAAAATTTGTCAAAGGAAAAAGACGAAACGGAAAAATAATAACAAAAAATATAATAATATATAAAAATTGAAAGTCGCACTAATCAATTATTAGATCAACTTCATTCTCACAACTCATGAGAAACTTACACATTGACGTAGCAAGGCGAGATTGGGATCCTCGAGCGCGCAGAAAGTTTTTGAGCGACGCAAAGGGTACGTTTGTTGTTGGGAGGTCGTGTCGTCCACGTAGGGACCCCCACGCGTCCCAACCCGTCCGTTGGGCCGGCTCTCCACAACCGCAATCAACAGTTTTCCACGTGGCTCAGGCGTGGTCTCCTACGAACGCGTCTTTTTTGCGATTTTGGTGGCAAGTTCACCGAAAGTGACAGACGATTTTGTGTGTAGGTCACGCTAGCTTCATCAAACGACTCAGTCAGACACCCGTGGAGATCAGAGGCCACAGAGGATGTGTGAATACATTGTGTTGGAACGCGACGGGCACTCATCTGTTGTCGGGAAGCGACGACAGGCGCTTTTTGATCACGCGTGTGGATGCGACAAGTGCAACGTATTACGTCGAACAGGACATCCAGTCGACGCACATGCACAACATTTTTGCGGCGCGCTTCTTGCCGGCATGGGACATGTCGCACATTGTGTCGTGCTCGGCCGAGGGACTCGTGGGCTACACCACTGTGGAGCGCAAGGCAATGCAACAGTTTCAGTGTCACACCGAGCTGGTGTACGACGTGCACGTCATGCCCGCTTCCGCTGCGACCTTCCTCTCGTGTTCCGGCGACGGTACCGTGCGCGAATTTGACGTGCGGCAGGCCACGAGCTGCGAGTGTGGCGGTGACGACGAACACCATGTGCTCATCAACACGACGCGACTGCGCCCGTCCATGGCCGTCACGGCCATCTCGACCAACCCACTTCAGCCGTACTACCTTGCGACCGCGTGTAGCGATGGCTACGTGCGCATATACGATCGACGCAGCACAACAGAGCAGTGCGTGAGCATGTTTGCGCCAGACGCAGTCCTGAGCAACGATGTGAGTGACGAGCATCGTATGACGGCCCTCGAGTACGACTCAACCGGCACTGAGCTGCTTCTTTCCTACTCGGACCATGACCTGTTCCTTTTCAACGTCGACTCCACCGGCACGCGCACCACCGATGCGTTTGGCAGCAGCAGCGACGATTCCATCAGCAACAGTGACGGTGAGGACGCAGAGCAAGCGGACGTGGCGCGGCGTCGGGCGCGACTCGAGCGGGCAGCCCAAGCAGAAGAGCACGCACGGGACGAAGAGCAGCTACAGCGCGAACGAGAGCACCAAGAGCACCAAGAGCGGCAACATCCCCTTGATGCACTCACAACGCGCCTGCGAGAACATCGCCGTCGCGACAACGAAACGGAAACGTACGCTACTCTTGCTTGAGATGAAGATGATGAAGATGAACATGTCTAAAAAAAAATCCCTCGATTGGTTTGTAGAATGAGTGCCGATGAGGCCGCGTCGATCATTCAGCGCAGTGTGCGCCGTCTCATTGCGCGTCGTCGTCACCACTCTGGTCAGCGCAACCGCCCATTACTGCAAACATGTCGACGTCACACTTACCCACTCTCTTGCTGCGCGGATAGGGATTGTACCAAAGCTCATTGGACGGTACACAGGACACGTCAACTCGCGCACAATGATTAAAGAGGCGACCTTCTTTGGACGCGACCATGTCATGAGCGGCAGTGATCATGGTCAGATCTTCATCTGGAACAAGACGACTCGGCGCATTGTTCAGTTTGTCAATGTACTCCACTGAGAGTCAGAGAGAGAATGTGTTGTGTACGCTGATGGTTTTTGTTCGTGTCATATAGGGCGATGGGCAGGTCGTCAACTGTCTTGCAGTTCATCCGACACTGCCTGTGCTTGCCTGCTCCGGCATCGACGACTCTGCCAAGCTGTTCCGGCCCCTCGAGAGTGCCCCTACCACTCTGTCTGGTCTACATGAGCTCACGACAACCAATCGCGAAGAGCGCTCTGCTCGCTCGCACTACCGTCTCGAGCGTTTGCTCGCCAGTCGGCCCGACCTTTTCCTAGAAATGGTTCGCCAGATGTTTGGGCAGCGCGGAGTGCGGGTGATGACAGGCAGGGACGACGACGATCAGGAGGACGACGATCACGATGAAGAGAATGTCGCTGACACGCTTTAATTGTGTGAAGTATAAAACATAGCTCTCCATTTGATGTATAAAATTACTCTCTCTCTCTCTCTCTCTTTTCGTTTCTTTCCTCTTTCTCTTTTTTGTTTCTCCTTTTTCGTTTCTTTCCTCTCTCTTTTCGTTTCTTTCCCCCTCCTCTCTCTCTCTCTCTCTCTCTCTCTCTCTCTCTCTCTCTCTCTCTCTCTCTCTCTCTCTCTTTCTCTCTTTCTCTCATTTGCTTTTTTTTTTCTCCCTGCTCCTTCTCTTGTTCTTTTCCTTTTTTCTTCTTTCGTGTGTTAGTTGTTTGATGACGAAATGCGACGAAAGGTGCGCAAAGAAAAGGCACCGGCGCTGTCGCACGAGACTCCAGCGGCAGTGCACCTCACCCGCCTCTCCTCTGTCTGGTCCTAGCCATCATCAAGACTTTTTATTATTTTCCAATTGCGCGCACACATATTATTGTTCTGTACACTACTGCGACATTGATGTTGGGCTTTCACTTATTTTACAAAAAACAAAAAAAAAACAAACAAAAAAAAAACACTGTTCATGTCAAGTCGATTCACTGAAGTTGCTTGTCGTGCTGGATCTGCGAGAGCGCACCATGTCAACGAAGGTGCTTGAGGATCGGCGAGACGGAGTGTCACCCAAGGACGCAGGTACGGGCGTCACCGGGGAGAAATTCGCACAGTCGTCAAAGACATCGTCATCATCGTCCCAGTCACGCAGAGCTTTGACCGGGCAGCCAACGGCAAAAGGAAAGAACCCGCGCTCAGGCGCAACAACAAGGAGCGATGTAGAAAACGAGAGGAGACGCGCCTGGCCATGCACAGGCACCAGCGCCAGTTGTTCGCCAGTCAACGCATCCCACACACGCACCGTGTTGTCGTCGGAACCCGTCAATGCCCGCACTGTTCCTTTTCGTTTTTCAGACACCACTGCTATGCGTGTGAGGCTCTTTGTGTGGCCCTCTAACCTGCGTTGCGGGACAAACTGATACGATTCGCTGAGCATTGCCTCAGCTGCGGTGCTCGCGCCGACCGTCTCTGCGTAGCGATACACATGTGCAACTTTATCGCAGCCAAACACCACGTATTCGCCACTCAACGTGGTTGCCACAGAGTCAATTCGACTGCCCAGCTTGAACACACACTACACGAAACAGACAAATACGATTAATAAATACAGGACGTCGGCTCTTCGTCTCATACCTCGGGTTCGGCCAAACTCACACTCCACACGACAACAGTGCCCTGTTTTCCTTTATAAGCGGTGAAAATGCGGTTAGTGGTGCGGTCGCTCGCCAAGGCAACACTAAGTGCGCTCACAGACTTGTTGTGCCACGCACGCACTGCGGGTACACTGGTGGGTGGCTCGTCGACACGGCACACACGTACGTCCTTTTCAACAGCCCACACGAGATACTCGCCCAAGGGAGACAGCGCCAAACAATCTGTGTCGCGCGGCACTTTGAAGTTCTTGAAAGGAGTAAAATTTTCAGCGGAAAGCACTGCTTTCCACAGGCAAATGTTGCCTTGCATGTCGCAGCTGGCAAAGCTATGTGACTCGCCTGCTACCACAATACATGTGACACACTCAAAGTGCGAGCGAGGGCGCAAGGTCGTCGGCTGACTCGCCGCGTCGCTCGTTGGAGCGTAGCACAGGATCTCACCGCAACCATCAGACTTGGACAGAAGAATACGATACATTCCTGGGTACTCCATAATCGCAAGCGCCTCCACTCTGGGTCGCTGAAGATGTGGTTGACGGTGTAGCGACCACACCCGCAGTGTCGAGTCGAGCGAGCAGCTGAGCACACAGTCATTGTTAATGGCCGCACACCCTGTCACGATGTCGCTGTGGCCATACAACGTCGCAACTGGCGCAAAAGCTGCGCTGGAGGTCGAGCGCTTGAGCACCAGCAGCTCGTTCTGAATGCCACACACAACACATTGACCGTTCGGTGTCAGTGTCATCGCACTGATGTGTGTGTGATCCTGAGACAACACAAGAGGGCGCTCGTTCACAGCGTGAAGTTCTCCTTTATCGTCTGTCGCGGCCACTAGCACACCCTGAAGGCCACTTGGCAGGACTACTTGCTCTGCCACTGCAACCGCAAGAATCACGCTGTAGGGTTCAAGGTGCATCTGGAAGTTCATGCCCGATGGCACCATGTCAAGGCACCACTCGCGCACCGCCACACGCTCGTCAGCTTTTTCACTCAACGTGTCAAACGACCCCCCGCTCAACAGACGCGCGTCACCATGCGTATACGCGAGCCAACGCACCAAGAGCACCCTCGTCGTGCTACTTTCTCCGAGCATGTGGATGCGTCTCCTATCACTCTCGTCGTCGGTGCTGATGCTGCCGTCCGGCGACACATCGTCGCATAAATTCCACAGCTCAATAGCGCCTGCGCAGCCGCTGGCGAGCTGATGACCCGTCGACGAGACAGCCAACGCAGACACCTCGCGAGAACGATAGACCCGCAAAGTGAACAGAGTAGTGCACAATGTTGCGTCCCACACGCGGATGAACCCGTCTTTGTCGCCACTCATCACGCGAAGAGGCGTACCATCCGTGTGCGCAGGCGCTGTCAGTGCGGTCACTGGGCTTTCGTGACCCTTGAGCGTGCCCATCAGCGAGAAGTGCGCTAGGTCCCACACACACACATTGGCATCGTCACCACCACTCAGCGCATAACGCCCGCCCGGGACGACTGCAATGACACGAATGGCGTCGTGGCCACGGAGCACCGCATCAACGGCGCCGTCGGCGGTTTCCAGAAAAGGATCGCTTTCACAAGCAGGCAGAATGGACAGAGGGAGGGAAGCGTGGTTAAGCGCGGCGTACAATTCGCGGCAAAGACGCTGTGTGTGTTGGTTCGCGGTGGATCGAGTCTGCAGACGACCATACAATTGCAAAGCAAGCTCTTGAGGGTTCTCTGGCGAACTCCACTCGACGCCAACCATGAGACGCAGCGTACGACGGAGCAAAGCCACATGGGCGTGCTGTGTGTCGTCCAGTGAAGACTTGGGCAAGTCGAGGAGACGGTCGCAGTCGTCGATGGGCCCAAAAAGACTACCAGTGCCTCCGACACAAATTCGAAAGTGAATCCAGTCAAAGGAGCAGAGTAGATCAAAGGCGACGGCGGACTGCTCGCCGTGGATCAGATGGTAGACAAGATGATCGGCAAAGTAGTCATCGGGACTCCAGCAATTGACCGTGCACTTCTCGTACTGCGCGCGGTACGCGTTTGCAATGCGATTGTGCCATTCGACAATGCGGCCAGCTTTACGACACTCGCTGGCCGCATAGTCATGGTGGAGTTGGTAGAGGTAGAGCGAAGTCGCGTCGCAGGTGGCGAGTGACGCACGCTCGAGGTTGGCGACAATGGTGTGGCCAACTGACAGCGTCTGATTTTCGTCAGACCACAGCGTAGACAGAAGCGACAAAGGAATGGGCGTCGCTTTGGGGAAAACCCCCAAAGCGAGATAGCACTCGCGAATGGTCCCGCAGAGTTGCGCATTGTTGGGCTGCATTGAGTCAAGACATTGCTGAATGAGAGGGAACAACCGGCCCTCATCCACCTTTTCGGACGGAGGCGAGTCTGTGTCGCACAGGCGACGCACTGCTTCCTCCCAGTCTTCGCGTGGTGCGTGTCTCAGCTGTTTTCCGAGCATAGAAAGCGACAGCGGAGAAGACATGACAGAAAGAATCTTTTCGACGCATTCTGGTGGTGGTTGGCAGAGATGACTGTGAGCGTGGGAGTGGCGGAAGCCGTCGATCTCGTCACCATCATCATCATCAATGTCGTTCTTGTCAACGGCGAGGGCGCGCAAAAAGATCTCACGAGCATGCTTGGCGTCGGGTGGCGTGAGGGTGAGCGTCGTGAAGGATTTCGCAGGGAGAGTAAGACGGAGTGTCGAAGTGACGAGGATACGACAGTGCGGCCCAATAGCTACCAGCGGTGATATGAGCGCGGCGTCCCAGGCACCATCGACAACAATGAGGATGGGTCGATCGCTGAGATATTTTTTGAGATAAAATGCTGAATGCTTGATGGAGTCCTGGTCGTCGTCGGCCTTGGGCGCGCCAACACTACGCGCAAGCTTGTGGAGCAGACGGGCGGGACGGAAGTTGGGTTCGACGACTGACGTGGGGGGTTTCAGAGAGACCCAACGGATGCGATTGGAGAACTTGTCACGAACGGACTGGTCTGCAACGACGGCGCTTGCAAGGGAGGACTTGCCCACGGCACTCATTCCCCACAGGAGCACGTTGCGCTTGACGGGCGTATTCGACGTGAGTGTGTTGCGTACGCACTCGAACAACTCGGGCGAGGGACAGCAATACCGCTTGCGTGGCAGGAGAGGCTGAAGGTCTTGCAAAAATGGAGACTCGTTGAGCACTAGCTCCTCGCGATCCTGCAGCGAAAAGAATGTTCGCTGGGTCGCTGAAAAGACAAGGGAAGAAATCAACGATTGCCAAAACCCGTTGCAATCTTTGAGAGGAACAAACCTTGTTTGAGCTTATCAAGTGTTTCAGCGACGCGTGGCTTGAACTCAGCGAGTGTGAGTGACTTGACAGTGGTAGTAAGGGTATCAATGGTTTGCTTGTAGTCGGCTTCTTTGAGCCGCTGGCTGCCCAAGTGCAGCAATCTGTTGCGTCGAGTTTGGAGCTCTGCCAAGTGGTGTCGACAATTCGGCCATTCTACAAGTTTGCAGTACTGCAGGACTGAAAAAAATACAGTTCAAAAGAGAGAAAAACAAAACGAAAGGGAAAGAGAGGCGTACAGTTGACAATCTGCGAAATGTCTGTTTCGCTTGCGCGCGTCTTCTCTCTGCCTTCGCGGATGTCGTCGCGTATGAGAAACTTGGCGAGCTCCCAGGGCCCACGGGCCGGGTCGCACCAATGCGCCCGCTTGGTGTTGGCTTTGTTGCAGCGGGTTATGTTGTACCGGTGGAACTTCGCGACGACGTCAAACGGCGGAGGCGCACCCTTGCCCCTGCACGTTTTGTCAAACAGTTGCTCTGCATAGCTCTGTGCTACGGCTGAAGGAGAAAGACAGAGGCAGAGAGAGAGAGAGAGACAGAGAGAGAGAGAGACAGAGAGAGAGAGAGAAAGTGACGAGACGTTTCTTTCTTTTCCCAATTTTTTTCTTTTGTTCCTTACGTGCAAATAGGTCAAACACTACTCGCATACTGGCCAGGGCACGATAGAAGTTGTCCATTTCCACTGTTTTCCGTTGCGACTCTGCGAAAAGAAAGCCAACAGAGCAAGTAAGAGAGTTAAGGTCTGAGGAGGGAGGGGAGACCGCTGGCTTACCATCCTGCATGCTGGCGGCTGCAGTCGCGCAGTGGACAAATCACGAATAGAACGGAATGCAAGCAAAAATAAAAAAGAATGAATTAACTGAAAATTAATTATAATAATAATAATAATAATTATTATTATTATTATTATTATTAATTAATAATACTAATAATTATAGAGAAAGCACTGTACTCAATGTCATAATACAATGAAGAGTAATGCAATGCTTACAGCATAGACTAGCCGCAAGAACGAAGAAGATAAAGCGCCCATAGTCCACAGACCCACATATTAGACTGATACGCTCTCGCAGCAAGCGTGTGACGAAATTGAGGAATTCGGAGAGAGGCACACACACCGACAGCACACGTTGTCAATAATGTCTGCCTCTTTCACTTTATTTCAATTTATCCCTCAGACGCGACGGATGATAAAAGATCCACCATGATCATGCGAGTACTCGTTGAGGCGTCTGCGAAACAGACAGCGGACATGCGGAAGGGACGAAACGGATCGCCCCGCAACGAGATGACGCTGGAGTGCCCCTCTGCGCCATCCACCTTGCGCAAACTCACTTCGCGGAACAGAACTCCTGTCGTTGCACTATAGAGGAAATGAGTCAAATGGTATCAACAAACCAATAATCAGTCAAAAAAAAGATATAAAGAACAATCAAAAACAATTAAAAAACACCATAAAGCGTACTTGTAGAAGCGAACGCAGCTTTCGAGAGACGAGCCGGAAATGACGTACTGGCCGTCACACGAGTAGTATGAGCGTGTGTAGTTGCGCTCAATACCGGTCTGGAGTTCGCGCATTGTAAAGGAAAATGCTCGATTGGACGCCTGGCGCAAATCAAACTGTTTGACTGCAAAATGAGAGCATAAGGATTGCCGTCGAACGATGATTTGGAGGAGAGCGTACCTTCGTTGTCGACGGCGGAAGCCAGGACACAAACATCGTCGGGACGCCAGCAGGCAGTGATGACAGGACCCGCCAGTGTGAAGGTGTGTGTCGGATGGGTGAGAGGTTGGCGAGTGTCCCATAACTTGATGGTAGAGTCGAAGCTGGAGGTAAGGAGGCGGTGAGGCGCGACGCTGGAGAAGCGCGACACGTTGATGTGATGGTCGTGCACATCCTCAAATGTGTTGAGCAGCTCACCGGTGTGCAGTGAGTACAGCTGGATGCTAGTGGAGAAGCCTGATGCGGCAAAGCGAGCGCCTTCCGCATCGACGCACAACGACGTGAGATGAGGATGGTTCGCAAACTCAAGGACACACTCGCCCTGTCGCTCCCAATTGTGCAACGAGATGTTTCCGTCATTAGCGCCCACCAGCAGCATGCCCGAGTGGCACGGTAGCCAAGCGACACCAAGAATCGGTGCCAAAGAGCCATTTTGTTGGTGTGGAATAAACTGAGAGCGACTCGACGAGTTGCCATGGAATTCCTACAGAGAGGGAGGAAGACGGGAGGTGTTATCATGACAAAGAGACGCCACCAAAAAATTGCTATTATTTTTTTGATGTTGTTGCCTCTTGAGGATGGACCAGGCCAATACGGCCGTCAAAGGTGCCAATGGCCATGACATCGGCGCTGTGAGGCGCGTACTCGACTTGACGGGGCGACACAAAGGGCTCGAGGGCGACGCGCGCAATGCGATGGGGGTGCACGGTGCAGGCGGACTCAAGGTGTTTGGCGACGAGACCACGGCGCACACCGCCGCACGCTTCGCGCCGCTGAAGTTGCGTAAATGCATTGAATGGAGTGCGTTTTGTGAGAATGTGCATGTGAGGCGCCGTTTCAAAGTGCGCTCGTGACGTCTGAGCAAGCTCTGGTTCCACTGGCGTGCCATCAATGTGAGTCAAGTGAGGTAAACGGTGCGCAATGTAGGAGCGATAGTGTGCGTTGAAGGACACCCTGGAAGGCAAATTGCGTCGACCGCGCATCTTTTCGTGTAGCCGGGCTGGTGAGTAACGCGCTGTGACGTCGTCTCCGTCATTGGTAACAGCCAAAAAATCCACCGAAGGCGCAATGTCGTCGGAGAAATCGCGTTTCACAAGAGCAAGAGCACGAAGGGATTGAATGGGTAAGAGCGTAATGCACATATCAAATAGGTTCTCGACGGAGCATCCGCTGAGTGAGAGCGTGTGGAGCTGTGTCAAACGTTGCAGAGGCCTCAAGTCCGACACGAAAGTGTCGCTCAAATCAAGTTCGGTCAGGTTGGGAAAGAACAAAGCAATGTTGGCAATGTCGTTCAGTTCGGACAGCGATATGTCGAGTTGGCGGATGCTTGGTGCGGGAGTAAATTCTGACAGATTGCGTACAAACGAGTGGCTTAAGTCGAGATGTCGCAGGTTCGTCATGCGCTCCAAGAAGACGATGGGCGCCGTCATGGAGTAGGGTAGAAACAGTTCAACGAACGCTTCAGGCTCGAGCTGGGGAATAAAGAGGTGAACGAGAGACGAGAGACGAAAGACAAATAAGCGAGAGAAACGAACTTGAGACGAACGCAGTCGTGTCTAACCGAGTCGAATGCAATGGCCACAAACACGCGCATTCGGTACGCATGGAAGTGGTTCGTTGTCTACAGTGTGCCGGAAGCAAAGAAAACAGCGTATTGTACGTGTGCGCAGAGAGAGAGAGAGAGAGTGTGTGTGTGTGTGTGTGAGAGAGAGAGAAAGAGTGTACCATCACGTACTCGGGTAGTGTCAGCAAACGCCAGACTGACCTCTCGATCAAGACCGAACCTCTCGATGGCTAACGAAATGTCCAGTAGATGATCGCGAGTGGGAAGCGAAGAAGCATTGCGGATGCGCAGAGAGGAGAGCAGACGGCGCATCGCGACGATGGTCTGGCTGGGAGCTGAATGTGCTGTCGCAAAGGACAAACGCTGTGCAGTACTTAGTAGTGGAGGACCGAGGTGCTTTGAAGAGACTGATCAGAGCTCGGTCTCATAAGTGATAACAAAGATGTGTGTGTGTGTGTGAGTGTGTGTGTGAAGATCTGCTTCCACCAAAGAAATAAAAGAAGAAAAAAATTAAATCGTTTGACGTTTATGATATTTTATGTCTTTCAAAGTTCAAACTTTTTTTTCGCCAATGCCATCAATGCGACAGTGTGTCTTGTTCTTGGCAATATGTGCGAGTGTAGCACTCTCTGCGTGTCCCGTTGGGCAGTATGAGGCGCGCTACTACCTGACGACAAACCTGGCTGGGGAGGTACGCACTCTGCGGCTTTCCCGTTCTCTTATCGCACCCGATATACGCAATGCGCCGATTTCGCCCCTGCGCACGGCTCCCAGCTCACACCACGCTTGGCTTGTAGGCGGTCCAGGTGCAATGCGAAACGGGCCCCAATGTGGACTACGCCTGGGACGTGTCGGGACCGCTGCCCTCCGTCGAAAACGGCTTCTCTGTGCAATGGCAGGGCTCCTATGTCCTCGAGGTGCGCTCCCCACCCACTTCAAACGCCCCTACGTACCTGCCTGCGACGGAAGGCCGCTCACACGCAGCCCCGCTCGCTATTTCGTTTTTTTTAGGGAGGACCTTACGAAATCTCATGGACTATGGACGACTCAGCCAAGGTAGCGTCCCCGTCTCGCTTGCCATCCCTCCATATCCACGAGACCCCTACACACCCCCTTGAGAGCACCCCGTCCATCTTTAAGCCCTGTCCTTTTCTTTTTTTCGGGCCTTCATTGTCTTCACCTCCTTCCCTACCCGCAGATCGTGATTGGAACGGACGTCATCACGGACAACTTTGCGACATTGCAGACGACGAGCGGCACTGTGAAGCGATGGTATTCGGCCGGCACGTACACGATCACCGTCCAGATGGCAGGTAAAGAAGGAAAACCGCAAATACCTGTCAGATTGTGTTTCTTCGATTTGGTACACGCCATTCATTGTATGCGCCTCATTCGTGTTTCCATGCCGAAATTGCTCTTCTTCCTACCCATTACACATGCTATTGGCTAGTTTCTTCTTTTTTTGTGGGTTTGCTTCTTTTATTTTTTTTTCCGATGCGCTCTGAAGTTGACCTCACCGTTCACACCATACCTTGTCTTAGAAAACATTGGCCTCGCTACGGCCAAGTTCACCCTGACAGCACTACAACCTTGCCCTGACAACCAATGGTCTGTGGCGTACTGGACCAACACAGACTTTAGCGGCGACTGGGCGGCGCTGGCGGGATGCTGGTCGGGGACGACCATTAGCGCAAACTGGGGATCGGGCCATCCATCGGAGATTAATAAGGACGACAACTACGCGGGTCGATGGGAAGGACGTATCAACTTTGACTACGATGGTGCGTGGGAGTTTCAGGCATCGAGCGACGATGGGTCGCGTGTGTACGTCGACGGCGCCCTCATCCTTGACAAATTCGGCACGTGCTGTGCCAACTGGTACAACTATGCGCACGTCACCACGGGCATTCACAGTGTTCGCTACGAGTTCCAAGAGTTTTCTGGAGGTGAAAAAAAAAAAAAAAAAAAAAAAAAACGTGAGGGCGAAACAAAAAACGAAGTTTAAAATCGTGTTCTATTTTTTCACTCTCCTCCAGGCGCTTACGTGTATCTGAACATGAAACGCGCACTCACGTGTGGAAATACGCAATTTGAAGCACTTGTGTATCCGACGACTAGCACCAGCGGTAGTGCTGCATCGGTGTACTGTACCGACTTCCCGCTCAACGTTAACTACGGCTTCAACGCGGCTGGCGGTGTTGGTACCTTGGAGATGTTTTGCTGTAACTTTGCTTTGCTCATCATCTTTATGTAGGCATCGACTACTTTAGCATCCGCTATCTGGGTAATTATGCTTTTGCCGCGTCACTCTACGAAGTACAGGTCCTGGTCGACGACACCTTTGTCATGTGGGTGGATGGCGAGCTCATGTACGACACGCGCAGCCTCCCGTGCTGTATCACCCGCTACGGTCACTTCTACATTGGCACTGCCAAGACTGGCCGCGTCATTATCGATGTTCAAGAGGTATGATCTTGATCTTTTTACATGTTGTTTTGTGTTTGTGTGTGTAGTGTAATTTATTGATATAATAATATTATCAAATTGAACTAAGTGAATTGTAATTATTATCATTCATTGCTGACATTATGAATGATGTAGTTTGTTGGTGGTGCACTCATCATGGCATCGTTCCGTCAACTCTGTCCTCTGGGCCAGTGGAATACAGACTACTACAATGCAGCGCAGGATAATGCCTTGCCCACACAACCCATGATGGGAACGCGTGTGCACTCGACTGCCTGTCGTTCTGCGCCCAACGACAATTTTGGCGTGGACGCCGCGGGAAATGGCCTTGGCGCTGAAAACTTTGGCATTTCATCACAGGCGGCACAAGTGATTCCACCCGGTGTCATTACCATGACCATGTAAGAAAAGAAAAAAAAAAGGGGGGGGGGGTTGCATAATTGTTATTATTATTATTTCCTAACACTCATTCCTTTGTCAGGGCTTCGGACGACGGATCGCGTGCGGTTATGGACAATGCGTATGTGTGGACAGACGAATGGGACACCTGTTGTGCCGTGTGGAGCAAGACGATCACGGTGCCGGCCGCGGCAAACAACATCCACACGCTCCGATACGACTGGCACGAGATTAGCGGCGGTGCTCATGGCCAGTTCTCTTTTACATCGGCCTGCCTGCCGAACCCATGCCAGAATAGTGGGGCGTGCACAAGCACGGGTGCGTCCACCTACACATGTGCTTGTGACGCCTACTTTGGCACAACATGCCAGACTGCGTGCAACTGTGACTCCACTGGCTCGACATCGACCGCATGTGATAAAACATCGGGTGCGTGTGTGTGCAAGCCAGGCTATGTTGGCACCAAATGCGACACAGCGCTCACCTGTCCAACGGGCCAGTTCAAGATGTCCGTGTTCAACGACGTTTCTCTCACCAACCTCGTTGGCATGCAGTGCGCCAACTCGATCAACTACGACTGGGGAATCAGTTCGGGTCCTGGATATGGTGTTGGCACCGTAGGGTTTTCCATTCGTTTTGAGGTATGTTTTTGTTTTTCTTTGATATATATATATATATATATATAAAATCGATAAACTAAAATCAAAATGATTGTAGGGAACCATTTTGTTTGACTGGACCACAACCTACACGTTTTCCGCAACCCACGACGATGGTATACGTTTTTACGTTGACTCAGTCAAGAAACTGGACATTTGGGACACCACCGGAGTTGATCGTGCGGTCAATGTTGCAGTATGAACCCGAGTTGCAAATACTAGACTAAGAGTGAATAATATTAATCATTTTTTTTTCTTAGTTGACGGCGGGCACACATGACATTCGCGTGGATTACCGTGAAATTGGTGGGTATGCCAAGATTCAGTTGGCATGGGTGCCTCAGGTGTGCCCGACCGACATGTATCTGGCGCGGTACTACTCGGCCTCGCCGGCTCCCACTGGTGCTCCTGCGGCGTCCTCTCTTGTGTACACGACTTGCGAGGACATTGCCATTCCGGTATTCTATATTTTTATTTTAGTGTTGTTTTAGTTTTTGTTCATGTTTATTTCATTTTTTCTTTCTTCTTTTTCTACAGAGCTACGTGTGGGGTGTGGGTGGACCTACTATCAATGGTGTGACATACGCGGAGAACTTTGGTGCGGTCTGGTCTGGTGTAATTACGTTTGCTGGGGGTCACTACACCTGGACGACCGCAGTAGATGACTGGTTTCGCATCATCATTGACGGCACAACCTTTGTTGATCAGTGGAACCTCGCCGAGTGTGCCTGTGCCACCGCACAGTACCAGACGACGCTCACCCCCGGCACTCACTCGATCACGTATCAATTTTGGGAGAAAACAGGCGGGGCTCATGCACAATTTTCCGCCTCCACACCCTGCTCTTCGTCGCCGTGTCAAAATGGTGGCACGTGTACAACCACATCGTACACGGCACACGCATGTGCCTGTCCCAACACCTACTATGGAATCAACTGTGAGAATAAGTGCGACAGCATTACAAACTGTATTGTGGACTCGACGTGCACGTCAGCCACCAACGAGGTGTGTGCCACCTGCGGGGCTGGCTACTACCTCGCGAGTGGCGGTGCGTCGTGCCCTGTGTGCAAGGTGGCCGGCGACATCACTGGTTGCATGACCATTGATAACGCATGTGATAGGTAATACGACCGAGAATGACGGGAAGGGGAGAATTATCGAGTTTGAGGGGGGAGAAAAAAACAAAGTGATATGAGAGGAAGAAACAAAGTGATAGAGGGGGAGAAAGAATCGGAGTGTTAGAGAGATGGAGAGGGAGGGAAAGAGAAAGGGGGAGAAAAAAAAACAAAGTGATTGACGGAGAGAGAGGACAACTGAAACGAATCCTTCTGATTTTAAACCTCTTTTCTCTGATATAGTGCGGGCTCGACAACAAACGCCAAATGTGCTGCGTGCAACGGCGGTGCACCTGGATACCTTCTTGAAAATGGTGTGTGTACCGATGTGAACAACATTCCCACGGCAATCAGCCTGTCGTCGTCGACAGTCGATGAAAATGTCGCGATCAACACTGTTGTGGGCACATTGACCACGACTGATCTGGACACGGCGCAGACCTACTCGTACACGATCCAGTCGCAGTCTACCAGTGGTATGTTCTCCATTTCCGGTGACAAACTCGTTACTGCAGGCAATCCCGACTACGAAGCATCCGGTGGTTCCTACTCAGTGACCATTCAATCAACTGACCATGGTAAGCGCGGTGGACAGAAAAAGAAAAATCATTCTTAATAGTTGTATTAATTTGCCTTTGTTTTTTGTCTGTATTCTAGGTGCACCACAAACACCCACTGCAAACTTGTTTGTGACCAACGTGTTTACGATTACCGTTGTGAATGTTAATGAAGCGCCCACGGCGATTCTGCTGACTGGCAACAGTGTTCAGGAGAACAAGCCAGCGGGCACCGTGATTGGCACGCTATCAGCGACCGACGATGACTCTGATCAGACGTACACCTACTCGATTGTGACGGCCGGCAGCTCGAACGAGATTACCTCCATTGTTGCAATCAACGGTGACAAGCTCCAGACTGCGTCTGTTCTTAATTTTGAGACAAGCATGTCGTAAGAAACGCCATGAGAGAGAATTATAGTTATTGTTGGCATTGATTTTTTTTTATTTTTTTTTTTATTATTACTTTTTGTGTAAGGTTCACTGTCGTGATCAAGGTAACCGACTCGGGTGCTGGTGCGTTGTCGTTCACTCAGTCATTCAACATTGCCGTCGTCGATACCAATGATGCGCCAACCAACGTGGAACTGAGTGCGTCGACTCTTGATGAAAACGCCGGTCCTAATGCAGTGGTTGGCACGCTCACCACTGAGGATCCTGATACGTCTGATTTGACCGTAAGTCAAAAAAACAAGTCAAAAAAAAAAGATTGGAACAACGCTTGACTTATTTTTTATTTTTTTTTAATTATTTTGTCTAGTTCACGTACACTATTGCGGGTCAAACACCGACAAACATGCTGGCTATTTCGGGCGATAAGCTCGTGAGTGTTGCTTCGGTGGACTATGAGTCGATGTCGTCCATCTCGGTCACAGTGCGCTCCACTGACTCGGGCTCGCCTGCTCTCTTTGTTGAGAAGACTTTTACTATCTCGGTTGTCGACAAGAACGATCCTCCGACAGACATCGCTTTGTCATCGTCGTCTGTCGATGAGAATGTTGCCGTGGGCACTGAAGTGGGTACGTTGAGCACGACGGACCAGGTAATAATGAATGAAGACGAGAAAACCCTCCTGTAAGTGTCTGGCTTTTTCTGTTTTTGATACCAATTCGTGTAGGATCCTGCCAATACGTTTACATACGCTGTGAGTGGTTCGAGTTTGTTCACCACTGCGGGCGACAAGCTAACTACGGCGGTAAGGAATTTGAGTACGAAGGCGGCACTAATTTTGTCTGTTTTAGAGTGCGCTCGACTACGAGGCGATTGGCAATGGGGGTGTCGTGACTATTACGGTTACATCTACCGATAGCGCTGGCGCTTCTTTTGGCAAACAGTTTAATATTCAGGTGAGCAAAAGATGGAATACGAGAAGAAGAGTATTTGTTTTTTCAAAAAAAAATCTATTTGTAGGTAAACAATGTCAACGATGCACCGACTGCGGTGACTCTGTTGCCGTCGACTGTGACGGAGAACATGCCCACGGGGACGGAGGTTGGTCAACTATCGACTGCAGATGGAGATACGGCGGACACATTCACGTACACCATTGTGGGTGCAGCGGGCGGTTTTGCCGTGGCGAGCAATAAGATCGTGACGACGCAGTCGTTCAACTACGAGGCGATGCTTCCCACGCCTTCCGTCACCATTTCTGTTCAGTCCACCGACTCGGGCAACCCCATGAAGTCCGTGACATCGTCCATCACCATCAGTGTGGTGAATGCCAACGATGTTCCGACTGCCGTGATCTTCAGTGGCACTACCAGTCTCACGGAGACGACAATGGCGGGTGCGCTGGGCACGTTGTCGACGACGGACGAGGACTCGGCACAGTCGCACACCTATTCACTTACTGGGCAGAGCGTGGCAGGTCTCTTTTCGTTGTCGGGCAACACCATTTCACTTGTGTCATCGCCGAATTTTGAAGCGACGGGCGCCTCTGCAACCGTCACTATTCTGTCGACCGATAGCGACTCGGCAACCATTTCGCAAGTGATCACCTTCTCCATTGCCAACGTCAACGAACAGCCCTCGGCGATCACCTTGACTCCCGTCACCGTCCCTCTTCCCGAGAACTCTTCTTCGGGTACCATTGTGGGCACTCTCAGCACAACGTTAGAATCAAAACAAGAGTAGATTATTATGTTTTTTTTTTTTTTAATTATTTGTTCGCGATTTTTTTAATCATGTTTCGTTGATAGGGACGTCGACTCGGGTGACACGCACACATACTCGGTGACGTCGCAGTCACCATCGGGCGCGTTCACCATCACCAATGGCAACCAGCTGGTTGTGAGCGGAGTCATTGACTATGAGACGAGCTCGTCGTACGGCGTAACTGTGCTCGCGACGGATGCTGGCGGTTTAACTGTGTCCGGGAGTTTCACCGTTGCCATTCAGGATGTCAATGAGGCACCCACCTCATTGACCATTTCACACTCGTCCGTCAACGAGAATTCTCCTGTCAACACCGTCGTGGGCACGTTTGCCAGTGTCGACTTGGACGCCGATCAAACATCCTTTACCTACTCGTTGGGCACTCAAAGCACCGCAGGCATGTTTAAGCTGGGCACCGGTGCACAGGAGGACGTTCTTCTTGTTGCCATTGCCGCCGACTTTGAGACGGCCCAAGTTGCGACGGTAAGGAAAACACAATGATTGTAGTAATAATTATTATAAGATTATTTTCTTTTTGCTTGTGTGCTGACTTGTACTTTTCGTTTTTGTCTACTTGCTTCCGCTAGGTTGCTGTGACGACCACGGACAGTGGAACGCCTCCCAAGTCACTTACGAAGACATTTTCTATTACAATTTTGCCAGTGAACGAAGTGCCCACGAGCGTGCTGTTGAGCAGTTCGACGGTGAGCGAGAGTGCACCGATTGGCACGGTAATTGGTACACTATCGACGGTGGATTCGGACGCCGGCGACACGTTTATCTACACGCTTGTTGCACCCACTTCACCCGGTGTGTTTGCTATTGATGGCGACAAGCTCGAAACAGCATCTGCCATTGACTATGAGACGTCCGGTGGTTCCTATCAAGTAAGATAGTATCAAAATAATTGAAATTAATCACAAAAAATTAATAATAAGAATAACGTCGTTGCATTCTATGATTATTAATAATATCATACATGCTTGTTTATTATTATTACGAGGGTGTTTTTGAATTATGTTGGTAACTTATGTATATGTTCTTTTTGTAGGCGACTGTTCAGGTGACTGACTCCGGCTCACTGACATACACCGAAGCAACCTTTACGATTAGTGTCACGGACGTGAACGAGGCCATCACGGATATCACGCTGACACCCTCGGCGGTAGCCGAGACTGCAGTGATCGACCAGGTGGTGGGCACACTTTCAGCTACTGACGAAGATATTGGAGGAGTAAGCTTGCTTTTTTTTTTTTTTTTTTTTTTTTTTGTCTCCTTACATTTTTTTTTTCGTCCTTTAGACTGTCACATTCTCGATTGTGTCTCAGTCAGTCAGTGGACAGTTCAAGCTTTCATCGAGTGGCACACAGATTTTGGTTGCAGCTGCACTCGACAGTGCCGCCAACCCCAGTGTGACTCTGAGTATTTCTGCATCGGACACGGTCAACACCTACACCAAGAGTATCACCATCACTGTGAGCGATGTTGCCGAGCCCCCCACGAACATTTTACTTTCGGGTGACCATAGCGTCAACGAGAATGCTGCCATTGGCACGATTGTTGGGGTAAGACAATTTGCGCCAAGATGATTGTCAATAATTATTAATTTTTATAATAATGATTATTATGATATGTGTTAAATATAATAATTATATAATATTATTTTATTCTTGTCATCAGATGGTTTCTGCTACGGATCCTGACACTGGTGATACCATCACATTTTCGACGGGCACCTCGGGTTTTTCCATTGACGTGTCGAACAACTTGAAAACTTCTGTGGTGTTTGACAGTGAGACGACGGCGTCGGTGACGGTGAACATTGTGGCGACGGACCAGACGGGACTCAGTTCGAATGTGGACATTGTCGTGACTATAAACAATGTGAACGAGGCGCCCGTGTTTACCATGAGCACGTACACGTTCCCGGTTGCCGAGGGCACCTCATCATCCGTTGTCCTGGGCACAGTTGTTGCAAACGGTATGTCAAATCAAGGACACAGACAAGACAAAACGAACGACCTTACAAATAATAATACTAATAATAATATTATTATAATTATGCTGTACCTTTTTTTTTTCTTTTTTTTTTTCGCTTTGTCAGATCCCGATGCGGTTGCCACTTTGGTGTACTCGATTGTGAGCTCGACACTCTCGAATTCGTACACGCTTGACAGTTCGTCTGGTGAGGTACATGTTGCGCCCAACTACGTGCCGGACTACGAGACGGGCGTTCGCACTGTGACCTTGTCGATCCAAGTGACTGATGGCAGTCTCATTGCGGGCGCCTCTGTCGTGCTCAATGTCGCTAACACTGCCGAGGCACCTGTTGTCTCCGATGCCATTTTCAATGTTCAGGAGAACTCTGTTTCGGGCACCACAGTTGGTATGTACAAGAGAATGTAAAATGATTGTTTTAAATTGAGTTTTGTTTGCAGGCACTGCGATTGCGACGGACGGGGATGGTGATACGCTCACCTACTCACTGAATCCAACAAATGCTGCATTTACCATTGATTCTTCAACGGGTGTGATCAAGACGAACACTGTGTTGGACTTCGAGGTGAGTTTACGACATGACAATTATTGTGTTTGATTTGAGTTCATTTTTTATCTTCTTCCTCTTTCGTCTGCAGACGAACATGTTCTATTATTTGACTGTCGAAGCGAGCGATGGCACTTTGAGTGGCACAGGAAATGTGACGGTGATTGTGGCAAATTTGAACGATCTGCCTTCCTTTGACGATGCGCCTGGCTCGCGCACACGATCCATTCCCGAGAACAGTCCCACCGTACGATAGATGCTTCTGACTGATGCGGTGTTCAATTTTTATGTTTCTTTTTTTTTTTTTTTCCTTGTTTTTGTTTTTATATATACATATGTGTGTGTGTGTGCTCAGAATGCCAATGTGGGTGCGCCTGTGACTGCGACAGACGGTGACACGGGCAGCACGCTGAGCTTTTCCAAAACTGGAGGCACTGGGTTGAATGTGTTTGACATTGACTCGTCGTCGGGTCAGATTACGCTGATTAGCAGTCTCAACTTTGAAATCACGTAAGTGAGAGAGAAAAAAAGAAGTCGTGAACTTTGTACAAGTATTTTAGTATGTAATTTTGGTGTGTTTGCCGTGTGTGTGTTGATCAGAACGAAAATACTCACTATTGTATTTCGACGTGTAGGTCTTCGTACACGTTCCAAGTGGCTGTGACCGACAGCGTGGGCACGCCAGTGACGGCTGTGTACACAATTACGGTGACGGATGTGGAAGAGCCGCCTGTAGTGACGGACGCGTCGTTCAGTGTGTCCGAGTCGGCGACGGCGAACACACAGATTGGCACCATTGTCGCGTCTGATCCCGACTTTGATTCGCTCACGTACACTGTGACATCGATTGTGCCGAGCACTGGCTCGATTGCACTGGGAACGGGAGCGCAACAGAATGTGCTGTTTGTCACGGGGGCGCTTGATCACGAGACCACGGCGTCGTACAGCGTAAGTGTGACCGTGAGCGACGGCCAGTCGAGTGTGGTCGGTACATTCACTGTTTTGGTGACGGACGCCAACGAGTCGCCAGTGTTCACTGAGGCAAGCAAGGTGCGCACGGTGGCGGAGGACGCAACAGGAGGTACCCCTGTGGGTGCACCAGTTGCTGTATCGGACCCTGACACGTCAGACACTTTGACTTTCTTTGTGGACGGCGGCGATGGTGCGGCGTTCTTTACGGTGAACGCCACGTCTGGCCAGATTATGGTCAAGAACGGCGTTGTGCTCGATTTTGAGACGAAGATTGTGTACACGTTGAGCGTGGGTGTGCGCGACTCGTCGCTCCTCTCCGTTGTGGCCTCGTACCAGATTAGCGTGACCGATGTGAACGAAGCACCGACGATCACCTCTGGACAGACATTCACCGTACCCGAGAACTCCTATGTGAGCTGGATCATTGGCACCGTTGCAGTGTCAGATCCCGAAGATTCCGTGGCGGACCTGACGCTCACGATTCAGTCAGGCGACTCGGCGGGTCTTTTCAAATTTGCGAGTGCACCCAACCCAAATCGACTCGAGGTGGCGTCGGCAACGCTTGACCGTGAGACCATGACAACACCGTTTACACTGACTGTGCGAGTTACCGACACGAATGGCTTGTACACCGAGCAGACTATTCAAGTGACGGTCACCGATGTCAACGAGGGTCCCACCGACATCACGTTGACACCCGCTACTGTCGCTGAGTCGTCGCCCATTGCGACGACTGTTGGTCTTTTGACGACGGTATCGACGATAGATTTTGTTTTTTTTTTTTTTTTTTTTTTGTCGATTTCTCGTCTTCACTTGTTATACCTTTTTCAAGTGTGTTTAATGCACCGCCACCAAGCCCTATACATGTGTGAGACTCTATTTATTGTGTTGAGTGCGTCAATGTGCGATGTTGAGACTTGCAAAGGACTCACCGAGGCCAAATGACGTAGGACGAGCAACAATTGCGAGAAGCTCTTCGGGAGGTGGAGCTCACACGGCTGTTTGACCACCCCAACATCATTCCGATTGTTGCCAGCGAGAGTGTAGTGGACACGCGGATACACGGCACGCGCAACGTTCACATCGTGATGCCGTTCTTTCCGGTAGACAGTGTGTGTGTGAGAGAGAGTATGTGTGTGAGAGAGAGTATCTGTGTGTGTGTGTGTGTGTGTGTGTGTGTGTGTGTGTGTGTGTGTGTGTGTGTGTGTGTGTGTGAGAGAGAGAGAGAGAGAGAGAGAGAGAGAGAGA
>CALSCP010001877.1:0-10162 GCA_943704425.1 Ministeria vibrans ATCC 50519
AGAGAGAGAGAGAGAGAGAGAAAGAGAGAGAGAGAGAGAGAGAGAGAGAGAGAGAGAGAGAAACAAAGTGATAGAGAGAAAAAAAAGATGGAGAAAGAAATAAAGTGATGGAGAGATACAAAGTAAGAGTGAGCTTGAGAAGAAGGACACGACTTTGGTGTGTAGCTTACGACAACGTTTGCTCGGGAGGATTCGGCGAGCCGGCTCACCAGCGCCGCCTTGTCACAGGCAAGACACGTGTCCTTGGTGGCAGCTAGAATGGCTTTGAGGCGGTCTCGCGTGAGCGCCTGGAGACACTGGACGAGCATTGGGTTGGGCAGCTCGTCGAGCGTTGTCGGGAAAAGACGGATGATTTCCTCGCTGGCCACGTCCGTCAGCCCTTTGCACAGGTGGCTGGGTCCACACACGTGTCTCATGGCATAGCAGAGGGCGTCGGAGGACACCCTTGACGCGGCTTCTCGCGCTTCACGTTTGGCCCCGAGCATTTCTCTTACATCTTCGCTTGTTGCCTCGCGCAACGAGTGTGATAGCGTACACAGTACAAGTACAAGGCCAAGCACAACAAGAACTTTCATGTTGCGAAAGAAAGAAACTAGAAGAGAAGAAGAAGAAGACAAGAACGAAACTAAAATTCAATGAAATGTGAAAATAATGTCTAATCTATCACTCAAATGACAAAATAATCAGACATATTTTTCAGTTCCATGTCAGACCAAATACCCCCGAGAGGCCGCGGCGGACGTGGTGGTGGAGGACGCGGTAGCGGCGGTGGCGGACGCGGTAGCGGCGGTGGCGGACGCAGTGGAGGAGGAGGAGGAGGAGGCAGAGGAAACTATCGCGGTCGCGGCAGAGGAGGGCGCACAGACCAGGAGCGAAACGCAGCGGATTACGCCACGACCGGAGCGCAATTCGACGCAGGTCGAGGAGGACGGAGCATTGGCACACGTGGCGGTGGTAGTAGCGGTGGCGGTGGACGAGGGGCGCGTGGACGTGCGGCCCAGCAAACGGCGAGTGTTTCCGTCGTTCCCACTGCAATTTTGACTGCTCCCCCACGCGATTTCTCACTCTCTGCCAACGCTCCAGCGTTCTCTCCAGTATCCACAGCCATGGCAGCACCACCGGTGCGAGCAAGTGCTCCAGCACACGTCGCCGTTCAAGCGCGAGCGTCTCACTCCACTCAACCACAGCAGCTTATGCCCCAGCCCGCTCAACCTGTGCTCAAAGCCCCGCCGGCGTTTGTGCCGCTACAAGCACAAGCTGCACATCAACAGCAACAACAACAACAACAACAACAACAACAGCAACAACAACAACAGCAGCAGCGTCGTCCGCGTCAACAGCCGCAACAACAAATACCGCTGATGGCACCTGCCCCCACGACAGCCTCCACCGCATCACGATCCTCCAACAAACAAACCGCGCCGGTCGCACCCAAAAAGACACCAGTCTCTGCCACGCCACCAGCTCCCGTTGAACGTCGCAAAATAGTCATTCGACGACTTCCCGTCGACTACACGGCCGAGGCATTTGAAGCACTTCTTGCGTCCTGGAAAGACCAAATCGTCTCCACCGACTTTGTCTCCGCCGATCCCTCGTAAACATCATAACGAACCCCCATCTGTATCTCTGCTTGCATATCTGAATGTACATGTATGTGTATGTATGTAGATGGGAGGATGCTGCGAGTGCGACAGGCTATGTGCTGTGCGCGTCCGACAGTGCCCTCCGGGCCATTTTCACTGCCCTCGACCGTCGCTCTGTCGCTGCCCTATCCTCTGGTATCCACTCTTTTTCTATTTTAATCTTCACCGATGACAATAATAATAATCATAATAATAATCATAATAATAATAATAATAATAATAATAATCATAATAATGATAATAATAATAATAATAATAATAATAATAATAATAATAATAATAATAATAATAATAATAATAATAATAATAATAATAATAATAATAATAATAATAATACAAAATAATAATAATAATAATAATAATAATAATAATAATAATAATAATAATAATAATAATAATAATAATAATAATAATAATAATAATAATAATAATAATAATAATAATATATTTTTCACACATTCTCTCTCGTTCTTGTTGTGTTTAGATCGCTCGTCAACTGTTCTTGTCGAATTCGCTCCATTCCAGAAAATGACGCGTGTGAGCAAACGAAAGGACCCGAAAGAGGGCACAATCGAAAAGAGTACACAAACACACACACACACACTTTTACCATTTTTTTCAACTCTCTTTATCACTTTGTTTCTTTCTCTCTCCTTTCTTTGTCAGACGCGCACTATGAGCAGTTTCTTCTTCGTCAAACTGAGCAGAGTGTACCTCTGCCCAGTGCGGATGCTCAGTTGGTTGAGCAGGAGCGACGCGCCGCCCTTGAACCCCCGCCTGACCCCAAACTCACTCCTCTTGTTCAGTTTGTCAGTAACAAATATTCTTCCAAGGTCAGTGTTGAACCCCCCCTCCTCCCTCCCTCTTCCCTCCTCTCACTTCCTTTTCTATTTTTCCCGACTCTTTAGAGGAACTTGCAGATTCTCTCTCGTTCGTCCAAACCGGGTACCTCAGTTGAGAACAGCAGTGGCAGCAGCAAAGAAGACCGCAAGGCAAAGCAACGCAAACGTGCCAAAAAGAAGCGCAAGGAGAAGAAGCAGCAACAGAGAGCAGCCCAAGCGACACAGACCTCTGCGGCGCCCGCGTCCGTCTATTCTGCTCCCCTCACCCACTCTCGCGCCGAGTTTCCGCCCGTCTCTGTTACTATTCTGAAAAAGTAGTATATTGAACTTCAATTTAGACCGAACTGCTTTATTCACACACACACACACACACACACACACACACACACACAAAGAGAAACGCCCAGAGGCACACTCGTCGTAAAAAATATGACAAAAGCAGCAAAGACCAAAAAGAAAGGCAAAAAAGACAGACAGAGAAAATAAGAACAAAGAAGAGCTAGAGAAGAGACTCGTTGACGTTGACGCGAGTCCCATCGAGAAGCATAACACTGGTACGGCGGCGCTTGAAAACAAGCTGTTCGTTGAGGTTGCGGACGACAAGCAGCTGCGTACGCAGACGACGCAGACCGCGCACCCATAAGGCACGACCGCGCGACACCTAAAATGATAAACCAGCGTGCGTGTGTGTGTTAGTTGATCAATTTTGTGAGAAGTTTTTTTTTTTGAAAATGTTACGGGTGGCTCGTCGACAGGCTCTGATCCAAAGCGAGCGCGAAGAGGGATCCATGCCTTGGGCATGAGACGCAACAGGAAACCAATGACGAGCTGGAGGAAGCCCAGGACAATACAGACGAGCCATTGGATGCCGTTGAGGCCATTGCTGTTGCAGTGGAATGGGCGGTTACCAAACTCAGTCAAAAGAATCTAAACACAACGATAGAAAGAGGGGAAGAAGAAAGGAAAACGAGGGTCAGAGAGACAAGAGCATAAGATCAGTTGCGTCACGTCATTCACGCAGAGTGTCGAACGAGAATAATAAGAAAGAGTATGTAGGTACCTGTGCCACAAACTCGCCAACGAGAATACCCACAAAGATCCAGTTGTTAAAGAAGTTCTCAAAGACATTCAGTTCATCGTGAATCTTGCGCGCATTGATCTGGTTGAAGATGGTCATGATGACAAAGGCTGTAAAGACGATGGTGTAGTGCACAGAGGGGTCTTCGCCGCCGTCCTGGTTGCGTCCGCTGGGAACATTGAAGATCTTGTCGCCCGCAAACACAAGCACAAGCATGACAATAAGTTGGAACAAACCCACGCCAACAATCATACGCATCATGCGACGCGACACCAGTGCTTTGTTGCGGCCATCTAAATGAAAAGAATAAAGATGAGAGAAGCGCGAAAGAACAAAACGGAAGAAAGACTGGATACGAAAAAAAAATACGATGAACAAAGACAAAGAGAAAGAACAAGAACGAGAAACACAAAAAAACAGCACAACAGAAATAAATACATAAAATAATTAAAAATCATAAAAAAACAAGACGGCATAGAATATACAAAAGATCTTACAAGGTTTGCGCTTAAGAAGTTGGTCGCTCGGGGGCTCAGTGGCAAGGGCGAGAGAGGCAAATGAGTCCATGATGAGGTTAATCCAGAGGAGCTGCACAGCGGTGATAGGAGACTCGCTGATGGCCACCGCGCCAATCATGGCAACGAGAATGGCCACAAGGTTGACGGTGAGCTGGAACTGAAGGAACTTGGCAATGCTGTCGTAAACATTGCGACCCCACTTGACCGCCTTGACAATCGACTCAAAGTTGTCGTCCATCAAAATAATGTCTGACGCCTCCTTGGCCACGGGTGTGCCTGAGTTCATGGCAAAGCCTACATCGGCTCGCTTCAGTGCAGGTCCGTCGTTGGTGCCGTCACCCGTCACAGCCACCACCTGTCGGTTGCGGTGCAACTTTGAGGCAATCAGTCCGCTCACAAGCGTAAATTTGTCCTACAAAAGTACAAAGAAAAACAATTAACGAGCTATTAACGAGCTGTTCCCACACACACACACACAAAAAATTACAAAAGAAACGCACACACACACACACACACACACACACACATAATGTTTACCCTAGGTGAGGAGCGCGCAAGCACACGCAAGTCTTCCCAAATCTTGTCAAACTCGTCTTGACGCAAATTGCCATTGGCATCGAGCACACGACGACGGAATTCGGGTCCTTCCATCACAATGTGGTTGCCATGCGGGTTGTACAGACCGCACTAAACCAGAAAAAAAAAGAATTAGAAACAATAGATAAATAAAACACATATACCTTGATTGAGATTGCACGGGCGGTGACAACATTGTCACCGGTGACCATGCGTACAACAATTCCAGCACGCTGACAGGCGGCAATGGCCTCGGGAACCTCAGGACGAACGGGGTCTTCAATGCCCACAATGCACATGCACGTCAGGTCCGACTCGAGCTGCTCAGGAGTCATCTTCTCAAAGTCAAGATCATCGTCATACTCACGATAGGCGAGGCAGAGCGTACGCAGAGCGTCCTCGGCAAACTTGTTGATGACAGACGAGTTGACGTTGGACTTTTCCTCGTCCGAGAAGGGACGCACAACTCCCTTCTCGCCAATGGTCGTGGTACAGAGACCCAGGATGATCTCGCTGGCACCCTTAACGTAGAGACTGACCTTGCCGGGACGGTTGGGGTCGCGCACGAGCACACTCATGCGCTTGCGAGCCGACGAGAAGGTGTTAAGACGCAGCGTCTTGACACGGTCACGGATGGGACGGTAAGGAAAGCCACCAAAGTCGCCAGTGTACGTAAGCAGGGCACACTCCGTCTTGTTGCCGGTGTGTTCGGGGAGACCGCCAGCGGTGCGCGCCGGCAAAATTTCTGAGGTGCTGTTGACGGCAACGGCGTCGCCGAAGAGCTCCTTGGTGGTGGAATCGATGTTAGTGAAGGCGTCCTTGGCAAGGGTGTACGTGTGCCCCTCGATCCAGCACTGCATCACCGTCATTCGGTTGGTTGTGAGCGTGCCTGTCTTGTCCGAACAAATGGTCGTGGCGTTGCCCATGGTCTCACACGCGTTGAGGTGGCGCACCAGGTTGTTGTCGATGAGCATTTTCTTGACGGAGAAGGCAAGGGACAGGGTGACGGCGAGCGGGAGACCCTCGGGAATGGCGACCACAAGAATGGTAATGCCGACAATGAAGAAGCGCAAGTAGTCGTTGATGTAGCTCTTTTGCCACGACTCGCCGTCGACGGCAAACGTCTCTACGCTGAACCGGATGACCATGACGATAAAGGCAATGACCGCCACCGCAAGACCCGCATAGCCAATTTGCACGGCGAGCTTCTCCAGCTTGCCCTGCAACACCGACTTGTTGTCACCGCTGTCGCTCAGATCCGTCACATTCTCGTTCTTCTCTTCGTTCGCCACCAGACTCGCCGACAAATCGTCGCTCGAGCCTGCGGCGCCCGACGGACCATCGAGAGAGGTCGACTCCTCCTGCAGACGCACAGCAAGGTCTTGCATTTCCATGGCCTCGTCGTTGCTTGCAACCGCCACTCCCTTCTTGTGCGTCTTGGAACCCTTGGTTGCCTTGCGCTCATCCTCCTTGGCCTTGTCGCGCAGACCCAGAATGAGTCCCTTGATGATGCCCGCCTGCGAGTTGAGACCCACTGCGACCACCAACATCTTCGCTTTGCCCTCCATCACGGTCGTGCCCGAGAACAAAAAGGGCGACTCGCCCTCCTTCTTCTTCATCAAGTCCGATTCGCCAGTCATACTATTATCAGGAACACCAAAGTCAATAAAGTCAGTGCGCAGCAAAGTCAGAAAGAGTAACAAAGACACGAAACAGAGCACCACTACTCCCAGGCGATACACCAACACGAAGCGAAGGAAACAATACATAAAATAAAATAACAATTCTCTTACGCAGCCTCGTCCATGCGCACATCCGAGTCCTCAAAGATGACACCGTCAGCCGTGAGAATGTCTCCAGTCTCAATGCGAACAATGTCGCCGACCATGACGTCGTGCGTGCTAATTTCAACAGGCTCATCGTTGCGAATGGCCTTGATCAGTTCGTCCTCCTTGACCGCGTTCAGTTTGCGGAATTGAGTCTCCTAATCCACATACAATACAAGGCACAGCATGAGACATGAAGATGCACAGTACACAGTTTTATGAACCTTTTGGTAATCGTTGACAGCGGCGACAATCGTGACGACGGCGACTGCAACGAGAATGGCAGCGCCTTCAATCCAGTCGACGTCAGGATGCTCACCCACAGTCACACTAAAGCCAATGAGTTAAACAACTGGAATTACTCAACAGTGATCAAGTCGTACCCGAGAATGAGAGAAATAACGCCGGCAATGAGAAGGATGACCAATGTCAAATCATGGAGAGCCTCCCACATGAGCATGAGCAGGCCCTTTTGCTTCTGTTGTGTTGGAATGAAGAATGTCAAAAAAAGGAGACAACAAAAAAAAAAAAAAAAAAAAGTCTCTCGATGTCGCGATCTCGGAAATGGCGGTTGCAGGGCGGATGAAAGGCACGATGGCATTCTCCGGCTGCGCTGATTGCATACGCAGGGAAAAGGCGACGCGAGAGACGCCACACATCGCCAGCGTCTCCGATCGGAAGCAATTATCAGAGGTTTGATAAGGCATCGGGACACAGCGGCCAAGACGCACCATCGCGCACCACCCTGGCGGCGCCAGTACACAGGCGTCCGCAATGGAAACGCATCGATGAGTAAAACGGAAGCGAAAACGCGCTCGTATCGGGCGTGAGCGCGACAGGGGGTAGAGAAAAAAAAAAAAAAGGGGGTTCGCTTGATGTGTTGTTGATGCAAAGTGAAAAAGGACAGCGGATGGGCCAAGGACGATGGCATGGCCCATTCATCGAGAACAGGTGACTAATAGCAGGAAGGCAACAGGTGGAAAACCAGCAAGAGACGTTTTCCTTTTTTTTTTTTTTTTTTTTTTTTTTTTTTCCTCTTTGTGTTCTCTCTCTGACCTGCGGTGGCACAAAATTGCTGCCAAAGTAGGCGCGACGCGCGTCCAGGTCGGCCTGGTTTGCTTGATCGAGGCCCCGCTGCAGGTCGACGCCCAGGCGACGCGCAACGCCGGCAACTCCGCCCCATTCGTCGCGCAGAGCGGTTGCTCCGTCCTCCTTGGGCATTTCGACGAGATCTCTCAACGCCTCGATGGTCGCATCGAAGCGACTGCTGTCTAGACCCTCTTCGATATCAGCCATGACGACAGATACACGTTGACAGAGGAAAAAGAGTGTAGTCATTTGTCAATAGTCATGACTTGAGTTATGAGTTGATGAGTGTCAAGTGTCATCACTTATCAACGAGGGAAAATATTGGGCAATCGTGTTGCAATCGATGCACAATTATCTCTTCATCGTGTCATTTCTTTTCATTCACTCTTGAGTCTTTGGAAGTTGAGAGACGAATGAGAGCAAAGTTTTTGTTTCATTTAACCCCTAGGTCGAGTAGGTCGTCGATTGTGCGTTCAGATACCTCCGAGTGATTTGCGAGGAAAAGAGAAAAAGAAATCTCTTATGGTATACTTAAATTGTGAGACACCAATCCACGGTAGATTATAGAATCAATTTGAGAGCTGCTGAGGGCAGAGCTGTAGCGGTTTGCGACGACAAGGAAGCTCTGGGTGTTGGCAGTGAAGAAGGCAAAGTCGTTGGCGCCCGAGGTGGCGATCCGTTCACTCAGGGTGAAGAAGCGCTGAAGAGGGTCGAAACGGAAGATGAAGGAGTCGGTGTCGGATGAGCTGCCTGAGTAGCTGTTTGCAACGGCAAAGTAAGAGTAGCCGCCGTAGGAGAAAGGCTCAATGTTGCTTGCGCCGAACGTGTTGATTTCCTGGAACGACTCAAATTGGTCCGTCCGAGGATTGAACAAGAGGACCTGGCTTTTGATGGCATACGTATTGCCGTCATACATATTGGCAATGACCGCAAACAGATCGGAGCCAATGAGAAAGGGCTGGAAGTCGCGTGCGCCTTTCGTTGCAATGTGCTGCTGGGTCTCAAAGCGTTGCGTAAGGCGATTGAAACGGAAGATGGCTGCGTTTGTGTTGTAGCTGCTGCCATCTCGTACATTGGCAACGAAAAGATTGTGGGTACCGTTGATCTGGTAGTGGTGGACGCTCTCGGCGCCGGACGTGGTCAAGGTCTGAAACGGAGCAAAGGTGTCGGTTGAAGGATTAAAGGTGAAGATTGGCGAATCGGCGATAAAGTTGCCGGCGGACGTGAGAAGTGACACGACAGCCAAGTATTGCGTGTTTCCCATGGTGAAGAAGGTGCTGGCACGCGGCGCCACAACTGGCACGGACCGCTGTAGGTGAAACAGATTGTCGAAGGAGCTCCACTTGTAAAGGTCCACTGTCTGGTTAAAGTTGTTGCCGTTGAGTGTGTTGCAAATGGCCAGATAGTGACTGCCGCCCGCCGTGAAATACTCGATGTCGTTCGCGCCGCGCGTCGGAAAGGATTGCACCACCTCCGTTTCGCCCAGACCCAGCCAGCGATACAAGACGGATTGAGCTTCGTTTGAGTTTGCGGTGTTCTGGAAATTTGCCACGGCCAGAAAGTGGTTGCCGTTGATCTCAAAAGCCTCCCAGTCATGAGCGTCAGACGTGAGCAGCGACTGACTCGGCACAAAGGTGTACGTTTCGCTGCAGGTCGCACCGACAAAGGTGTCTGCACACACACAAGTGAACGTGTCGGCGCCACTGCTGCTACACACACCATTGTTTGCGCAGGGCGACGAAGCACATGCCGAGCATGAAAGACATCCATTGAGACGGCTCTCGAGTGCCGCCAGTCTTTCCGTAGCCTATGTACAGTGACATGTTTTGAACATGTTTTTTCCTTTTTCTTTCCGCTTCCTCTCTACCTCTTGTTGAAAGGCAAGGAGCTGTCGGAGAGTGTCAGCAGTGAGCGTGACGTCTCCCACGCGAATGCTTGAGGCGGACACGGCAACGGTGTCGTTGATGGACGCGAGCGCGGACGACGACGACGAGGAGGAAGAGGAGGAGGAGGAGGAGGAGGAGGAGGAGGAGGACGAGTCCAAAGGGGTGAACAGCATGGAGTCGACGCGCACTACGATGGTTCCGTTGTCCCGTGAGAGAACCGGCGCGCCGTCGGGCCAAGCACCCTCGACAAAAGTGAGTGCAACGGTGCTCAAAGCGAAGAAGAGAGCCACCGCCGATTTCATGCGACCAGAGAGAGAGAGACCAACGAAAGAACACTGAATTTTAAAGAATATAAAAGACTCAGCATAGTAATATTATTAATCATTTACAATCCCAATCAAAATAATATTATAATTAACAAATTCACATATTTTTGTTTGCAATGTTCCTGACCCGCAGTGAATACGATCGAGGAGTGAACACCTTCTCGCCCGAAGGCCGGCTGTTTCAAGTGGAGTATGCCATTGAGGCGATCAAACTTGGCTCCACTGCCATTGGCATACAGACTCCCGCTGGCGTACTGCTCGCTGTTGAAAAGAGAATCACATCACCTCTGTTGGATGCGTCGAGCATTGAAAAGGTGCCTTGCCGTCCGTCAACGCGACGAGTTTCTTTTTTTTTTTTTTTTTTTTTTCTGTTCTGGT
>CALSCP010001883.1:5635-23169 GCA_943704425.1 Ministeria vibrans ATCC 50519
CAGGTGCGCACCATTATGGGATGGATGCTACTGGCCCATGAGCCGATCGATGAGAGCCTTGACAAAAGCCATCTGCTTGCCTGTGCGGTACGCATACGCCTTGTCGCCGTCATATCCCCACCAGTTGAAGCACGCATTGGGGTTGCTGAGCATCAACGACGTCACCTGCGGGTACAACACGATAATGGCGTTGCTCTCCGCCCACTCGTTGAGTCCCGTGTGCTGCACAAATGTCTCTCCAATCTTCTTGATGTTCTGTTCGCATCCATGAAACACCACATGGAGCTTGCACGCCGTGCTGTTGCTCTGGCACACACTGGGCACATACACATAGCCAGTGGGACCCACGCTGGAGCCCTTGATGAACTGGCTCTGATCAAACGTCATCAAGTTGGCAGCAACCGCACTTGTCTGTGGCTTCAAGTTCCCATAGAGCGCACTCAACGACGCATTTGCCCCCGAATACTCACACTTGCCAAGAAACGGCGTGCCCAACCGACCGCACGTCTCTCCTACGTGCACACAGAACAATGAGGTGACAAGAGAAAGAGAAAGAGAGAGAGAAAGAGAGTGTGTGAGAGAAAGAAAGAATGAAAGAGAAGAGAGTTTGAGAAAAAGAAAGAGAGAGAGAAAGTTTGAGAGAGGGGGAGAGAAAAAAGAGGTAAGACACAAAGTGATAGAGAAACAAAGTGACACACAGAGAGAAACAAAATGATAGAGAAAGAAAGGACAAGTAAAGTTACCGTAGTCCATCGTTGGGTAGCAGTGTTGCGAGGGCACGTCAAAGTGAGAGACAATGTTGGTGACATTGAGGTCCTGGTAGAAAGTGACCGTATCCTTGTTAACAAGGGGCTTGACAATGGTGTCGCGCGTGCCACTGTAGACGTAGACTAGAGGAGAGGAGTGGGAACGCAGTGAAAAATGCTTCTGGGCTGTTGTGCATCAGTACCTTTTGATCCAGCCAAATTCTCAACCGCATCAATGTGGCCCTGCCTCGCAAAGGTGCGGGCTGTCTCGGCAAGCTTTGACGGGTTGGGCTTGTTGATGAGGGCAGTCATGCAGGTCGTCTGCGCAGTCAGTTGCGACCCTACGCAGTACCGCAAGAAATGTTCAAGAAATGTTACGGTCTCGCCACGCACCGCCACCGCCAATCTTACCCTCGGCACAGTAGTATGGCCCGCCGGCAAACACAGCAGCCCCCTTGACAAGCGACGAGAAGGCCGTGTGGAACTGTACAGGACGGAGAGAGTTTCAGACACGCACACACAATAAAAAAAAAATAACAAACCTGAACGGCAAAGAAACCACCCGCGCTGAGGCCACTGACCGTAACACCATTAGGATCAATGTTGTACGGACCAAGGCTATCGGCATGGGCGAGCGTGCCCAGCAGAGCGACAGAAAGCAAAACAAAAAGTTTCATTGACAAACAAACGAGATTTGAGCAAGAAAGACAGCAATACAGTCTACGGCGCAACGCACTCCAGCAAATACAGAAAGGAGTAGGCGATGAAACCAAAGAAAGCACGAAAGAAAGTGCGCAAAGTCCGCAAAGTGAGTTTAGTCATACTTCAAAAGTCAGTGAGGGAAAATTACTTTCCTTCTACGTTCCTCTCATAGGGGACTCAGCCTAGCACAAGCCCTAGGATGAGCGAGATACTGTCATCCTGGGGCAATACGTAATAACATGTACAATTACGGAGGCGGTATCATCTCCACCATTATGTATTAATCAAGAGTATCGACAGTGTTGTCGTGTGAATGCAAAGCCTTATCCCTTCACCTTATGTCTCTCCGGAGGCCCACCTCTACGACCATCCCGACCGGGATGCATCTGGTGTCTATCGCGCCACGTGTCTGGCTAGCCCCTCCCCCCCTCCTCCCTCGATGCTTCTGAGCAGTTTGTGTTGTCGCTTTCCCTTTGTAATTTCGTCTTCTTCAGTTCTTCTTTCACTTTCTTCGTCAATATTATAATATTAATATTCCTATTCTTCTTCTACATAGTCGTACTATGAAATATGAATTTAAGATTGAGTTAAACGAGTTTGCAACGGGGTCTGACTGGGATTTGCGTGGTGACTGTAATAAAATTGAAGGATCACAAAGATATGCGTTGACACAGTTTCTCAAACGGCGGTGAACTTGACCGCCAGCACAGTGCAAATGGCGTCAGTATCCGTGTCGTCAACGTTCGCCTCGCCGACCACAATCGGATCGCCTGAGCCCGATTGATCGATGACAGTGCAGTCGGTGGCAGTCAAACTGATCTTGATAATGTCACTGCTATCGCCCTCCTGTAAGACGTTTCTATATTAGTGTTGCGCCTATTCAAGCCACGCCGTCCTCCTCACCTCAACAAAGATAGATTGGTCGTTTGCAGCGTCAATCTTGTAGGTATCGATGGACATGTAATAAAAATCGCCCGACAGGTTTGGCGCCGAGAAGCGCTTGTAGACGAAGGTGTTGGCGTTCGGAGCGCTTTCCACTTTCATGGGCGAGTTTCCGTGCGTATTGCAGTAGAGCTCAACAGCACACTAAGTATCAACGACTTAAACACCAACTCTCCATATTTGCGTTCCTTCCGTTGCCATGGGCATGGGCAGGAAATGGGCAGGGCACACGAAGGGAACTCTTCACACAGTTTGCGTCGCGCTCACTTACCCGCGAGAAGACGGCGTGGGCGGACTGGATCACAAAAGCCAAAAGTGAAAGGGCAACGAGAAGGCGCATCTAGGAGACGGGTGGCGAGAAAGAGCAAGAGAACAAGGGAAGAGAAAGGAAAGGGTGCGAGATTTCTTCAGAACGTCACACATATTTTCTTTTAAAGATCCAGTCTCCCCTGACCATTACAGCCGCCGCCAGACGCCAGTCCACCACCCAGCAAATACACTTCGTGTTACCATCACCATCATCCAAAGAAGAGTGTCACACTCGCGATTTTGCAACACACCAAAAACACAAAAATTTATAAAAATGGTTTTCACACCCCCGACGCAAACTTCACATAAACAGGTGTCAAGGGCCCTCTATCGCCTCTCCAGTGGTCGGCCCCACGCACCATCGTCCCTGCCAAGCCCCCCCGGCCCATCCCGCACCCCATACACCGCCCCAAGACCCTGAATGACGGTGATACCTCCGTGATACCCTTTTTTTCTTCTTTTTCGCGATTTTACTGAAAAGGAAGTGAAGAATTCGCGAAGAACCCCTCAAGAGGGCCGTCTCCTCTCTCTCCCCCTCTGTCTGACGGGTTCTCTCTCTCTCTCTACCTCTCTCTCTCTCTTATACGTTGATGGTGAGGTGTGTGTATTTGGGTTTAGAAAAGAGAGTATAGAAAAATAAATGAAAAAAATTCCCAAAAAAACTGTGTCAAACTGCAAAACAAAACTGTGCGAAACCAACCTTCAACCTCAAAGTCTTCTTACGCAGTTAGGCCGACTGCAAGAGCGCACTTGTACGACTTGACTACTTGTGCGCGTCTATGGGCGCCTCATCCTCTTGGTTGGGGTTAGCCATTGAAGCATTCAATTTTGAGTGTTGATTATTATTTTGTTTTTTCAAATTTTTCATGATCTCCAAATCCCTGACGGCATTCCTGACTGTTCTGCCACTCGTGGCATGCCTCGTCTGCACAGCGGATGCTGCGACGAGTGCGGCGTTTGCGCTGGCCGGCAGCCGCTTCCGCGTCCAGGCCCTCTCGCCCTCTCTTGTCCGCCTCGAGCGCGAAGGCCCCGCCGGCTTCTCCGACAACGTGACGTTTCTCGTGCGCGAGCGTTCGTGGGCAGGTGTCGAGTTGAGTGTCATTTCGCAAACGACCAGTGCGGTTGTGCTGCAGACGGCGGCGTTGGAGTTGCGCGTCGCGTCGCCCTCTCCCGCCCTCCGCATCGACGCCTGCGCCAACTCTCTCTCGCACACGGACGCCCTCTCGCCCACGCGGACGCCCGCTTGCCCCGACGGCCTTTCGGGCCAAACGCGTGATTCGTGCTGTGCTGCCTGCAACAAGGTTTGGGGTTGTGCCGGGGGTTTGTGTCAACAACATCACACACACTCGCCACTCTGCGTAGGATGACAAGTGCTTCAGCTGGGTCTTTGTCAGCAGCCAAGAAGAAGAAGAAGAGAACGACGCCAAGAGCGACATCGCTTCTGCTAACTGCTGGCTGCTTGCTTCGTCGGGCGGCTCCAAGTCGGCGTCGAACCGGATTTTGGGCTCCAAGGCAACACCTGATGTGACCCTGACAGTCATCGACCGATCCTCGAGCAAGACCCTCTTCTCCCAGCCCGTTCCCTCTTCCATTTCACCCAATCCAACCTTCCCAGCGCCCTCCGACCTCAACAACGGACCTGTGGTCTTCACAGTGCGGTACAGATGGGGTTGTCCCGTCCACGAAAACTAAAACACACCGCACTGCTCTTTCTCTTTAGGGACGGCCCTCGCTTTGCGACCCCACCCTGGGGTGCCACACCCGCCCCCAATCCCCACACACTCGGTCCTCTGACCAACACAAGCGGCTTTGACCTGCGCATTGGCGCTCAGAATGCTTCGGACGTGTACTTGTTTGTGGTGCACTCTCTTTCTGACTTTCGCATCGAGTATCTTCGTCTTGCCGGACCCATTCCAGTGCTTCCTGACTTTGCAATGGGTCTGTGGTTCTGCTGGTACCACGCATACTCACAGCAAGAGAAAACAGACGAAATCAATCGGTATGTGCAGAGAGAAAGGGTTTGAGAGAGAGATCGAGGAGGGAGAAAGAAACATGGTGATAGTGAGAAAGGAGAGAGAAAGAAACAAGACGAGAGAGAAAAAGACAATGCGATAGAGAAAGAGACAAAATAATGGAGAAAGAAGCAAAGTGATAGAGAAAGAGACAGAGCAATAGAAAGAGAGAGAGAGGGGGGGTAATAATGGGAGCGAAAGAGTGTGAGAGACATCCACACGCACCCACCCGCAGCCGCACAGTCACTCACCCATTTGCAAACGCTCATGACACTCCGCTTTCAGGTTCATCTCGGACGCCATTCCACTTGACGTGGCCTCCCTTGACATGGACTGGCGCGACCACTCTACTTTGGCCCTTGAGCAGCAATACATTGTCAACTCTCAGCTCTTCCCGAACATGACCCAATTCATTGCATGGGTTCATCAACAAAACCTCTCCATCTACTTCAGTCAGTCAATCCAGCATTCTCTCTGTTTGTCCCTTACCCAACTTTGTTTTCCGCTAGACGATCATCCTATGCCACAGGGACCCCAAATGTCTCCCCATGAAATTCAGTATCGGTTTGATGGACTCTCGAAGATTCTCGATTTGGGCTTGGATTTTTGGTGGTATGTTATTTGGAAAGATCATACGAGAGACAAAGAGAATAGAGAGAGGAGAGAAAACAACAAACTGAGTGTGGGTGTGTGTGCGTGAAGGAGGGAGGGAGAGAGATTGAGAAAGAAAACGAAAAAGAGGGTGTGTGTGTATTGGCGAGTGTGATGAGGGAGGGAGAGAATTGAGAAAGAAAACGAAAAAGAGGGTGTGTGTGTATTGGCGAGTGTGATGAGGGAGGGAGAGAGATTGAGAAAGAAAAGGAAACGAGGGTGTGTGTGTATTCGCGAGAGTGATTGGTTTGGGTTTGTAGGTATGACTGTCACTGGAAGGACACTATACCCGGAATCAACATTGCAGGTGACTCACTGGACTACATGGCATGGGGGCAGTACATTTATCAGGTGAGGGCAGCACGTATGGGCGTGTGAGTGTCGTAGTGTGCTGTACTCCTCTTTCACACTCTCTTACTCACTTACTCCACACAGACACACACATACACATTCAACACCCCCTCATACCCCCCCACATACCCACACATACATACCACACACACCCGACGTCTTTCTTTTGTAACGGAAGACTGTTTACGCTTACTACATCTATCTTCTCTATTAGGATGTACAAACGCGGTACGCGCGTGAGAAGCGACCAAGCGGCGTTGGGCCGCTTCTGGGATGCTCGAACAGTAACCACGGCGGAAACCACCGTACTCCTGTGTGGTGGACAGGCGACATTGAATACACCGCACTCATGCAGGCAGTCAAGGTACATGTTACTCAAACCACTCTTATATACCCAACTTTGCTCTCTCGTGCTTGTTTTCGACCAAACTCTGCAAAACGCTGATACTACATTGTTTTGCATTGGCTTCATTTTGCGCTACATATTGTTCGTGTCTATCAAAATTGAGAAGCAGTAAAACTGTTCGGCACTTTGCCAAGATTTTCAGGTTTTTTTTTTCAAGCAAGATAATGAAATAATAATAATAATAATTATTATTATTATTAAATATTTTTAATCTGATGTGAAAACGTGACTTGCCTTCTTTAGGACGAAGTAAACTACGGGATTCAGATGAAGCCGTTTGTGCATCCGGACTGCAGCGGACACCACGGGCCCGAGGACCACGGCGGCAAGTACCCGCCGGAGGTGTACGTGCGCTGGCTTGCCTTCTGCGCGCACGGGACGATCATGCGCATCCACTCGGATAACAAGAGCGATGGACGTCAGCCGTGGATCTTTGGCGAGGCCATTGAAAACATTGCGAGGGAGTTTATCCGTCAGCGCTACGCTCTGCTGCCTACTCTGACGGCTTTAGCACATCGCGCGAGCACTGAGGGACTCCCGCTCGTCCGTCGCTGTGACTACCAGTGGCCCACCCACCCAGAAGCGACCGTCTCCGATCAGTTTATGCTTGGCGAGGACATCTTTGTGGCGCCCATTGATCCCTTTGCTGTGGGACCTGATGTGATCGACATGGATCGCGATGGGTTTGCCGACTCCCGTTCGTTCTGGTTGCCTCCAGGCGAGTGGCACAACACGACGTCGGGTGAGGTGCTGACGGGCGGGCGTCGCATGACTGCAGCTGTGCCGCTTGACCAGATGATTGTGTACCATCGTGCGGGTGGACTGATTGCGACAATGGAGGTGAAGCAGAACACGCGCGCCATGGACTGGTCGCGCATCACGTTTGATGCGTACCCGACGTTTGACTCGCGTCTTGACACAGTGCGCTCGCTCGTTGACCGTTCCTCTCGTCCCTCTGCAATCTGCCAGCTGGGCGTGTCCATGACACATCCGGAGCGCAATATCACACATTTTTCATTCTCGCGTGTTGCCTGCGACGTCGACTACGACACAACGCTCTTGCGTGTTTTCACTGTGCGCGTCCATCTCCCACCCGCTCTTTCAGTGGAGCGTGCCACTCTTGACAATATCCGCTCAGTCCCCTTCTCCATTCACCAGCAACACAGGCGCAACACTATCGTGTTTACACTGCCACCGCTTGATGACCGCGACGAGCATACTCTCGCAGTTGCCGTCGAATAAAGGAAAGCGGCGAATAACTGAAAGACGAAGAAGAACACATTTCGGCAAATATTTTGGTTTCAATCAATCGAGAGCCACTTTAATATAAATCTATAGTAATCAATTTTTACGCTTTGGAAAAGAGAAACGAGCGCCAACGACCAAACACACGCCAAATGTCATGGTGATGAGTGCTGTGTTGCTTTTTGGCCGGCCCAATGTTAAGTATAAGGGCTGACTCGACAGCGTTGTCGTCGGGCACAAACTCGGCAAAACGCACGGCGGGCCAGGGCTCGCGCTTGTGATTGACAAAGGGTGTGCGTCTCTCGAGGGACATGAGACGCACGTGTTCCTGGTCAGCGGCACGCCTCAGCAGGATCAAACCAAAGTGTAGGCTGCGCATAGCACTTCGCTGACGCTCGCTGTTGCCGTTGCCCTCCCTGTCCTTATCGCTGAGCACCTCGACGAGCGACGCGCTACACACACTGTAAGAATACACCCTCTTTTTTTTTCCCTCTCACGTACACATCTTCGCGAAGTCGCGACCGAATAGGTCCATGAAGAGTCGAGTAGGCGGCGTGGGAGATGTCAAGAAGACCGAGCTCAACAAGGAGCTGGTGGGCACAGAGGCGAGCAAGAAGGCGAGAGGCACTGACGAGCAGCTGGAGCGAATTGAAGGAGACGAGTCCCTCATACTGGACACCGGGTGGTTGTCGTGCAAGGCCCGCCAAGTCACCCTCCCACTTGGCCGTGGCAGCATATTGCCGCGACATCTCACGCATAAGCTCACCCGCCATGTCCAGGTCGAGCGCAGAGATGTTGTTTACCAGAGCGCACTCATACACAAGCGTCTCCAATTGCCTGTTGATTCGCAGCTTCTCTCGTGCCGCTGTCTGATCACTCTTGAACGCAAACACCTATAAAACAAGAAAAAGAAATCAAGGAAGGTGAAGGCGTATATGCAGTGTCTAAACTTATTGTTATCAAATGATTATTAATGATTGTTATTGTTTCTTATGCTCTTACTCTTTGGTAGTCTCTGGTCTTTCGCAGAGCACGCCACTCCTCAAAAGACGGTACAGCGGCACTGGTTCCAACACGAGCTTGCTCGGCTGCCAGCCAGGTCTCATAGCGCGACTGTGAGAAGGCGTCCTCGGACTGTGTCTCGGGCGCGAGTCCTCCCCTGCCGCCGCACACACAGCCGGGTGTGCCCATGCAGCACCAGTAGAAGTTGCACGCACACCGTCGGCACCGCATATGGTTGCATCCGCCGTTTTTTTCCACTGGCATTAAGCACTGCGGACAATCTTTGGTGCGCTCTGCAAGGAATCGTGCTAGAAAAACAATTAGAAACAACCCATTTATGAGAAAAACAATTAGAAGAAGAAGAATACAACCTATTTATTAGAAAACAATTCGAAGAAGAATACATTTAATGATGCAGAAAAACAATAATGATTATTATTAATAAAAAAATAATAATAATAATAATAATAATAATAAAATTAACTAATATTTTATTGTTCATACCTGTTGCTACGTCAGCGGCACTATGACCAATTAGAGAGACGGTTCCTACGGCCGAGTCTAGAATGGGTTTAAGGGCGGCAGAGACGACTCGCCAGAGAGCACAGGTGAGCGGAGCATGAGCCTGCTGACGACAGTGCACGCAAAAGGCATAGGCACAGGCAGCACAAGTTGCTGTGCTGCGGCCTTCGTCAAGACCCACCAGTGCGCTACACCTAGGATAGGCACAGGGAACCACGTCACAGTTGCGGATCGCCGTGGCGCTCAGCTCGTCCACCATGGCGTCGTACTGGACAACAGGGTCGGGGGCACCTTTGGCGTTGTCAGTTCCCCGCGTGAGCACGGCAACGACAAGGTCGCGTGGAAGGTACTCGCCACCCTTGGTGCAGGCGGGGCATGCAAACGGAGGCCGCAAGGACACGTCGCCGACGGCATCGCGCATGGCCGAGCCCACATAGCCCGCAAGACACGACTGGTGTATCTGATGTTGGCAAAACGGCACGGTGAGCACTGGGTCGTCATCGTCGGTCACGTCGCCGTCGCCGTCCGTCTCGTCAAAGCACACGGGACACACGTGGACCGGATGATCGCCGGTGTTCTCGGGGGGCGATGCCAGGACACTCTCGACTGTGGCGAGTGCATCGTAGTGATGTTGTTGAAGAAAAGTGCGCGCGCGATACACACTCATTTTCAGGCAGTCTTGTGAGAGAATCATACCGTTAAACACAAGGCACCACAACACAATAGGTAGAGCGCATACCTGCCACTTGCTGTTCTTTGTGTCGCCGCAGAAGACGCGCTTCGTTGGGCGGGACCACTTCGTTGAGCGGCTGAAGCATAATGCGCGGTTCGATTCGACCAGTCTCTGTGTCGCCTGTGGCGGCGTCGTCGTCGTCCAACGCAAAGTCGCCGTACACGTCATCATCAATGTCGTCGCCTAACAGGTCGCTGGGATCGACAGCATTTGAGTTGGCGACCTTTAGTCATAAAGAAAACACAAAATTTTTTAATAGTTATTATGAACTCTTTGACGCGAAAGCAAGTCAGAGAGAACACAAGCGTCGCCGAAAGAGCAACAAGGCACATTATAATAGAGCGTTGAATGTGACGAGGGCAAACGAAGCAGAGACGGGGGTCTTGGGGTGCGGGAGACGACAGTCGTGGCAGAATACACGTCGACGTTTCATCGACCTACTCGCTTCGACTGCTTTGGGCAGAGACAGATCTGAAGCGATCTTTTTGCTTTCCTCTGCAACGGCAAGCACACCATTCAACTGCAGCATGCAAGGCAGATCAGCAACGAATCAAGGGGTCTTACCAAGAAGTTCATGGTAGATAAGAAAAAAGTGATCGTTCCATTGATGATTCGCCTCCAATAGTAGTTTGACGATGGGCAAAGACTTAGCTTCACTGCGGAGTCAGTATGTAGGACACAGGAGCGAGAGCTGTTAGCTGAGGAATGAGGAGACGCCGCGGAGCCAGAAGAACGAATCAAGTATCAATCAAGTATCAGTGATCACTCATTTTCTTTTGCGATGTGGCAAATATACGCAGCCGTCGCAACAGTGCTGGCGATGATATTGGCAGCGATGAGGCTGTTTGGTGGAGGAAAGGGAGCGGTTGCGGAAGCGACACGCAACGATGATGTTGGGACAGGCGAACTTCCACGAAGACTACGAGAGGAGGCTGTGCGACCCGGACGGGCGCGCGGGAACCCTCAGGGAGTAGCAGCAGCAGCAGAAGAGAGCGACAGCGAGGGAGAGGGCGGTGCGGTGGCCGAAGACGACGAGATTGACTACACGAAGATGGGAAAGAAGAAGGCGATGAAGATGCAGGCCAAGGCGGAGCGCAAGGCCGCCCACGAGGCCATGCTGGCGCAGCAGGAAGACCGGAGGGCGCGCGAAGAGCTGCGTGAGGAGGAGCGCAAGACACGCGAGGCTGAGGAGGCGGCCGAGGCGGCGCGCGAAGCCGAAGAGGAGCGCAAGCGACTGGAGGAGATTGCACGACAGGAAGAAGAGCTGTACCAGTCGCTCAAAGGGGAGTTCTCCGTCGAAGAGAGCGGTACAATCGAAGACGAGAATACTGAAGAGAAACTCGAGCAGTTTATTGAGTATGTCGAATCCGAAAAAGTAAGAAAGAAGAAACAATGTGCGCCAAGGGAGATGATTGTGTTTTTCAGGTGGTGTACGTCGAGCAATTGGCGGCGAAATTTCGTCTGACGTCGACAGCAGTTGTGGCACGACTGCGCGAACTTGAAGAAATGGGGCGGATCACAGGGATTCTGGACGACCGAGGCAAGTTTGTGTTCATCTCGCGCGCTGAGCTGGACGCAGTGGTGCGGTTTGTGCGTCAGAGAGGGCGCGTGTCCATTGCGGACCTTGCCGCCGAGAGCAACCGCCTCATCAAGCTGGAAGGGGTTGCGTAGGACACACGTGCAGAAAGAGAGAAGAGAAGAGAAAGAAAGAAAGAAAGAAAGAAAGAGAGAGAGAGAAGAAGAAGATGAAGAAGAGACAGTGTAGATTGAAATCGGTCAGGTTTATTACAAAGGCGTTTGGGTTAAGGTGTGAAGAAGAGCGACGGCTGCTGTTGCTGCAGCTGGCGCACTGCCTCGTCTGCCCGTGACCGCAGCACATTGATCGATGCGCGAAACCGCTCAGCGCGACGACGGCTGTCCTCGAGCCAACTGTAGCAAAATCGGTGTCAGACACACACAAACGCACACACACACACTCTCTCTCTCCTCTCATACATTTTGTCACAATCGCGCCAATGCAGGACATTGTCGCGTAGAAGCGCATCGTGGTTTGCAGTTTGCGGTGCAACAGCGGCATCAAAACGGGCAGCGTCAAAGGAGGGTGTTGGCGGGACAGATAGTGGCGGAGGTGTCGGGCTGGTCGGCCGCGGAAGCTCAAACTCCGCCTCTTGTGGCTCGGGACTCGGTGTCTACACCAATGGTTTAGCACGACATTGCTTATCGGTTGCATCGTCGTACCCGGTGTGTGTCAGTGTTGCTGTTTTTCATCCAACTGCGTGCCAGGGTGTACACAGTCGCATCTGCCAAAGGGTGCATCAGGGGTTCATTTCAATTGTTTTAGCTCCCTTACCTGCACTAAACTTGACCAGATTGATACTTCTGTCAAAGTAGGTCACTGTCGTCTCGGTCGCACCGTTTTCTAATACAAACGCACACACTGTAAGAAGTCCGAACCCTTCGACGTTCGCTCGAGAGTACGTCTTCGGATCATCGACGTGACCTTGCGCTTGCGTCGCCCCACGGCCGACGGCGATCTTCCGTCAGAGCCCTTTAATGGTGACGACGACGCTCGTCGACCCGATGCACTTGCTGCAGCCTCGGAGGCTTCGCGGCGGGCGCTAACAAGAAGAGTTTTGAAAAGTATCGTTTGAAACATTGGACTGTTCTCACCCTTCGAGGACTTTCTCCTCTCCCTGGCGAATCTCCGCATCCACTCGTTGTCTTAGTGCTCCTGCAATCACACCGTTGGAAAGGTTAGCCAGACGGCTCAGAGACATTGAAAGAATCGTACTTGACATGATGGTTATTTCGAAGGTTGAAGAAGTTGAGAATCGAGAGCACACGAGAGAGAACTGTCAAGAAAAGCCAGAACCTTCAACCTTGAGCTGAAAGCGCAAAATTTCAACAAGAAGAGACGAAATTGATCACAAAATACAAATTGATCACCCTAGTTGATCTTCGTTTATTGTTGAACTTGAAAATTGAAATTAAAATTTCTGCTCTCTACGCTTCAGTCTTCACAGATACATACATCATCACACACACGCACACACGCACACCGTCAGCCACACACCCCAGCAGCCTCCGCCGCCATCCGCCCCTCCGCCATTTCCGACATGAGTTCGGCAGCCGTTACATCGCCCGCCGCGCCAACGTAAGCGTTTTACACGTTTCCCAAGTCGCAATCGTCACCGCACACCCCTAATGTTGGCGGAGAACCCAACTTGCCCCCGACAATGAGGCGCCATTTTTGAAAAAGAAGCAGAAAAAATGTCTTGATGATCTTCCTTGTCCGTTAGACTCTCTTGCGAAGGGTGTCGGACGCCCCTGTCACGCGGCAAGAGGCGCTTCTGCTCGAGGTCGTGCGCAGGACGCTCGGCGACCACTCCTAAGCACCCGACCCCAGCAGCAGCAGCAGCAGCAGCAGCAGCAGCAGCAGCAGCAGCAGCAACGACAGCAACGGCAGCAACGACATCAACAGAAGATTTACCAGCAGATTTGGCCGACCTCTCCATGGAACTTGCGCTTGCCACCAGCATTCCCTTGGGCGACTTTAGCTCCAACGAAGTCAGCACCACCACCTTGCCCTTCTCGCTGTCTCCATCGCTGGTGGCGCTCACCAAACGCGACTCCCCCGATCGCCGTTCGCGCAGCAGTCTCAACGCCAGCGCGCTCTTGAGTGCCAACCTGCCCGCTCTGGTCCTGTCCGCCTCCAACACCACCAATGCGACTACCACAACGGCCACCAGCAATGGCTCTCTAGATGCCGCTCCCGAGAGTTCCATGGCAGCAACCGCCACAGCCGCCGCCGCTGCCTCAACTCCGGCCAAGCGAGCGCCTCCGACCATTGGCAGTGGCGCTCTCAAGCCGATCACTGCCTCGCCCAAGAAACGTCCGCCACCCCCTCGCCCACGGCTCGTCTCTCTCTCTACCCAACAGCCAAGTACAGTTGTAGCACCGCCGACACCAAATCTTCTGGAAGAACACAAGGAGGAAGTTGAAGGTGAAGAAGGAGACAACGATAGCGAAGCACCGCGCAGTCTGCGCCAACGGCACGGCGGCAAAGCAGTCACGGGGTTTGGGCGTCAAATCACTTCTCACGTTGGCGAGCAAGTTCTCATTACCACCACCACCGTCGCCACTACCAATAGTACAGGCACAAGAACCAGCACCAGCACAGGATCGTCTCTCAAAGGCTCCTCCTCTTCCTGGCGCAGCAGCAACGGCACACGCCACACCGAACACAAAGAGACCTTTAGCATTCAGCCCATCACAGCCATGCATGCCAACGACATGGACTTCTTTGAGGACGCCCGCCGCATCACCGACCCATGGCGCGCCGAGTGGGACCGTGCCATCCAGGTGCCCGACAACGAGTTCGCTCCGCCCCTCACCAAGCTGCGTCGTCTCGAGGAGCCATTGCCCTCCAAAACTCCCACCGGCACACTGCCACCACCACCACCACCGCAACAACAACAGCAACAATCCTTTGAGCTGCCACAGACGTACATTCGCTTTAAGGAACCCGAAGTAGACGATGCCGTTGACGACGACGACACCAGCGACCCACCACCACCACAGAGCGACAACAACAACAACAACAACAATGCCACAGCGACGACGACAACGACTACCACTACTATCACTGTTCCTGTCGTTGCTGCTGTAGCCATCGAGGGCCCTGCTGTTGTCGAACGATACGATCTGGACGAGCTCGACGAGTGTTGGCTGGACGAGTACAATGCACATGTGGTCACCGACGACCTTCGCATTGACGCAGCGACTCTCGAGAACACACTGCTGGCCTTTGAGACGACCATGCACGTGTTTGTCACTGATCAACTCAAGAAAGAGCCGTCGCCCGAAGAACTGAGACGCTCGGCGGACGCCTCACTTGCCACAGTCTGTCATGTGTGTCATCAGACGGACTACGATCACATGTATGTAACATGATTAGTATGCTGTAGACTCAATTTTAAATCTTTTCGCGTAGCGTTGAAGTGCTGTTTTGTGACATGTGCAATGTGGCGGTGCACACGACGTGCTATGGGGTGGTGAATGCGCCGGAGGGGCGGTGGCTGTGCTTCCGGTGCACTGTGGGCGAGACAGACGCAACATGTGTGTTGTGTGGGGAGCAAGGGGGTGCGATGAAGGTATGCGAGGGGCCCGGGTGCCAGTGGGCGCACCTGTGCTGTGCGCTGTGGGTGCCTGAGACGGGAGTGGGCAATGTGTCTAGCATGGAGCCAGTGGTGGGCGTGGGGTTGGTGCCCGAGGACCGGTGGCTGCTCGAGTGTGATGTGTGTGGCGGGTCTGGCGCGTGCATTCAGTGCCAGGCGCCCGGTTGTGTCACCGCCTTTCACGTCACGTGCGGCTACAGCGCATGTAACCACATGAAGATGAAGGAGGGCTCTTCTAACACGGTCATTCACGAGGCCTTTTGTGCGTTCCACTCGACGCGTGCTCAGCAGGCGTTTCTGCGCAAGAGCACCCACAAGACCCCGTCCAAGGCTCAGGCACGTCTCGCTGCCATCTCAGCCGCGGCATCGGCGGCCGCTGCAGATCCCTTTGAGCCGGGATCGCCGCCCAAGAAGAAGCGCGGACGCCCGCGTCTGCACCCACTATCGCCGGAAGAAGAGGCGGCGCGCCTGATTGCAGCAGAGGCCAAGGCAGAGGCCAAGCGACAGGCGGCTGAGGCGGCGGCGGCAGTTGCCGCCGCCGCTGACAAGAACGACGACCCGTCAACGCGTGCCGCCACGTCGCCCCTGGTCACGCAACTGGCGCGTGCGCGGCTGCTGCAGCAGACCTTTAGCGATATTGTTAATGTCCAACATGCTCCTGCGGGGGTGCCGCGTCTGGCTGCGCGTGCCATACTTGCGTACTGGGCGTGTCGGCGAGCGGAGCGCGGGGGACGGCCGCTCATGCGCGAATATGCGCTGCGCGACCAAGTCTCATCGGTGCGCTCGAGCTTGCAGCGTCTCCCACCCGCCGCTCAGTACGCCGTTCTCAGGCGCATTCGTCAAAGTCTTGAGTTTATACGGTCGCTGGTGGTGCTGGTGCAGCGACGCGAGCGGATCAAGATGTCGCTGTCGCGGACAATGCATGAGCTGTGGAGGGCGCAGTTGCTGGCACGGGCGGGGGTTGTGATTGAGGGGGAAGAAAAGAAGGAGGGGAAGGAAACAACGGAGACGAAGCAGGAAGTGGAAGAGAAGGAGAAGGAGAAGGAGAAGGAGAAGGAGGAGGAGAATAAAGCGGAGGAGAAGAAAGTGGAGGAGAAGGAGGAGGTCGTCGTGGTGGTGGTTGAAGAGGGCACACCGTCGCCAAGGAAGCGAGGACGACCGCGTAAAATTGATGGAGGAGGAGGAGAGAAGAAGGGAAAGACGAAAAAGACGAAGAAGGCAAAGGTAGAGGAGGAAGAGGAAGAAAGGGAAAAGGAGGAGGAGTCAAAAGGCAAGAAGAAAGCAGGTCAAAAACGTAAGGTAGAGGAGGAGGAAGTGACGAAGGGGAAGAAGGAGGCGGGTAAGAAACGCAAGAACGAGGAGGAGGAGGAGGAGGAGGAGGAGGAGACGCCAAGGGCCAAGAGAACGCGCACAGAGACCGCCGACAAGACTTCGGAGCGCATGGGAGGCAGCGCTAAGGCAAAGACGAAGAAGAGCAAGACGCCCCTGTCGATCAAGGTGCGTCCTCTGGAGGCGTACTTTCAAAAGAATAAAAACAATGATGTAAATTAAATTTTCATTACTATACCGATTCATTCAGTATATCTTCGGAAACAGTACACCAGAAGTTGGTCTCTGGCGGAAGCATTGTGCATTACTGTTTTTTTTTTCTACGTGCTGAGTCTTGTTCCTAATACGGAGTACACTTTTACACACACTTTTAACTTCATCCGAATCAAAAGAATAACATCATTATTAGAAAAAATAGAAAACAATTAATAGTGAATGTTAATCGAGAGCTGTACTCAATAAAATAATAATAATGGAAAAAAGAAAGGTACAAAATTGTGACATGTAATCGGAGTAGTGAAAACAATTAGTTGTAAGAGCGTTAGCCGATTGCAACACCGTTGAAGCAGAAGGAGGAGGCACTGCAGGCAACGCAAAAGGCACAGTTGGCAGAGGCAACGGAGAAGACGGAGTTGATGGAGAAGAGGGCGCAGAAGCTGTTGATGGAGAAGAAGGAGAAGAAGGCGTTGACGGCAAAGATGGAAAAGAGGGCGTTGACGCCGACGAGGACGAGGAAGGCGTTGATGCCGAAGATGGAGAACATGGCGTTGCGACTGCGGTACGAGTACAGGGTGCGCGTGCGGCTCTTGAGGCACAGTGCGCGCGAAATGTCAAGGCTGTGGTCATTGTGGCTACCACTGGCGCACCCTGCGCTGTACACGGGAGCCTTTTCGCTGTCGAAGCTCTAGATGAGAAGGATCGAATGAATGGGGGCGAGCAGGGGTGGATAGGCGGAAAGGGGAGGGCGTCAGGGGCCAGAGCGAAGGGGGACTTCCCCGGCGTTGTTTGTATTACACGAGACGTACTTCAGAGGTCATTTTGGGCTCACAAGTCACAAAGTCACAATAATTGCTTTATTTGCTGGGAAAGTAGGAATTATTATTATTATTATTATTATTAATAATTAGAAGAAGAAGAATACAACCCATTTATTGATGATACAGTCACCACGCGAAGACACAGCCAGACCGCCTTGCAAACTCGACCGAAACTCTAGAGGTAACATGGGAGAACAGTGGCAGGTCATAGTGCTGTGTCGACGCTATCCAGTGAGGCAATCGCAATGGTACGCCATACCCCCAGAGGAGGCTTAGGGCTCTGACACCATGAAGGTGTCTGTCGGCAAGGAGTGTAAAGTCGAAGTCGTGGTTGAGGCAATCGGATCGGTGGTCGGCGGCGGCAAGTCCA
>CALSCP010001883.1:27630-38209 GCA_943704425.1 Ministeria vibrans ATCC 50519
AAGAGAGAGAGAGAGAGAGAGAGAGAGAGAGAGAGAGAGAGAGAGAGAGACGAATGTGAGTTTGGGGGTTGTCTGAAAAAAAAAGACTTTCTCTCTCACCTGTCAAAAACAAAGGAAAGTGCCAATGAATCACGATCAGTCGACGCGTATACGGTGCGTGTAAAGTATGGACTCATGACATTGACAAGGGCGGCGCGCCATGGCGACGAGGGGACTCCGAATGAGAGGCACTACAGAATTCAGAATTTGGTGAGTTGATAGAGCGTTGATTGCAGAGTTGTACGTCGTCGGCGCCCGCGGAGAGGTCAGTGTAATCGCCGCAAGAGCTCATATATAGAATACGTACGACAATTTGTGTGTGTGTGCAGTGCTATTCAGTGTTTCACTTGGAACTGATTACTGATCTTCATTTTTTTCGCATTCATTCACTCTATATGTCGTCTCTGTATTGTAAAATTGAAGATAGAGCTCAAAGGGGATTCATTGCGTTGAATGCTTGTGATGTTACTGATGTAGCGGACGCGAAATTCGAATGTTTTATGATGGTCGTTGTGGCACCGGTAGATGTGTCAAAGTTTAAGGGGCAGTCGACAACGTCGCTGGCTCCTCATGCTGAGCTGTTTGTGCCGCGACTAATGGAAGTGGTGCGTTGACGTGTGTATCGACGACATGGTTGTCTGTGCCAGAGTGAGTGCTGCAAACAATGATAAAGCGTGTGCATGACTCCCGCCAAAAACTGCCGACCAAACCGGTGTACATCAATTGCACCTGAGCAGGTACCGGAACCGTGATCTTGATCGTTTTGCTCGTTCAACGCTGACAACGTTAATTTCCGCACGGGGTCGTTGGCGCGCAATCGACTGCTAGCCGTGGCGTCGGTCTGAACAGGCTCTGCATACCGCGGCACGGCACGTCGTCGTGTGTGGAAGATGGCTAACGTCCCCTCGCCAAGGATGAGCGTGTGCTGAGATCCTTCGCCGAGACGGCACACGAGTCGGAGGTGGCGCACATCATTGTTACTGTGCTTCAGCCGCTTGTCACCAGATCGCAACACGTACACAGCGTCCAAGTCACCCTTCAAAGGCACACTGAGACAACAAATGCCGTGCTGACGGCCGAGGTAGCTTTTCGTTCACTGCGGTCTCCCAACGGACTCCCAACATGGCCAATGTGTTCAAGGCACAAGGAGACTACAGTCGTGCTCTTGAGTACTATGAGCGTGCTCTGACCATCTGTGAGAAGTCTGTTGGTCCCGACCACCCATCCACAGGCGGCACATTGAACATGTAACATGGCCAATGTGTTCAAGGCACAAGGAGACTACAGTCGTGCTCTTGAGTACTATGAGCGTGCTCTGACCATCCGTGAGAAGTCTGTTGGTCCCGACCACCCATCCACAGGCAACACTTTAAAAAACTTTACTGGCCGTCTTCGTAGAAACTTTGCGGAGTAGAAATATTCTTCGCATGGTAGCAGGAGCAACTTGGCCTGTAAATCGTTCGCAGCAAACTCGTGCAGACGGAGTCACAGTCGCGTATCACCACGCACATCAATAGCCGGTTAATTTTGAATAAATCCCTATCGCACGCTCCGCATGATTGCTTAATTCATTGTCGTCTGTGTCATGCGAGGAATTAGAGCCGCTTGACCTGCGTGTGATGAAACAGTAAGCAGTGACAAAGTTGAGGGTGCTTAATGTCAGATAAATATAACCAATCTCAACGCAAATGAACCAATCGCCACCATTCCTTCATACTGTACACTCGTTCCTCCCCACTTTGCACTTCAACGGGCCGAATGGATCTCGAGCCGACGGAATCCCGCATACTGCGGGTTCCCCAGGACCAGTCCCTTGGGTCGGTATACTCGCTCGTTCTCCACCGACACAAAGTTGGCCAGTTCTCTCATTCTCTATCAAGAACACACCCAGTCAGTCAACCCTAACCCTAACCCCAACTCGCTTCCGTTGCTTGTTTTACCTTTGCATAGTTTGTCTCAATGCACAAGTATGTCAGATAGCCCGTCACACATCCAAAGAACCCTTCCAACAGCACTCCAAGGTCTGTCGTCTCCGCCTAATAAATGCACACGGCGTCTCAATAACGAGTCACTGCCGTTCACGCTACTCAAATACAAACCTTGGCCATTATTGAGTTGATTTCGCGCACTGTCTTCTTAAAGTCGCTCTCTGGTAACTACAAAGAGAAAAGAAACTTAACCATCATCCACCCACCCTGCCTTGTGTGTGTGTGTGTGTGTGTATGTGTGTGTGCGTGTGTGTGTGTGTGTGTGTGTGTGTGTGTGTAGGGGGCTCACACACCATTGCTGCCAGTTGTGGCGGATAGCTGGGATCAAAGCGGACGCCCATTCCAACTGCATAGTCTCGTTCGACGAACACATGAACGGGTTCGGGCCCATCGTCCGTCTAAGCAGACACACGTTACAAAGAGCACTCCCCCCACCCACCACGCACACACAGGCCCCACCTCGACTTCTCTCGGGGCCTCTGCCGTTCTGTTGCTGTCCAGAGAGACCTGTATGCCGCCCGACAGACTGCGCGGTTGAGGTCAGGCCAATCGCGCTCCTCTTTCGATATCTTACCTCGCGCCGCAGTACTGGCAAAAGCTATCATTCATGCTACTCATTTTCTGGCATGATGGGCATTGTACCTCCGACTGAGGTCGTTGACAAAGCGGGAGAGGGGAGAGAAACGGGAGAAAAAGGGGTTAGGACGGTCCTTTGCTGTTTCCAGCCTTACCCGCATGTCGTGTTCAGCACCTGGTGGTGCAGAGTCAAGGTCACCAACGACTGCAACAAGGTCCAAGTCGTCGTCGCTCATTTTCGTTGTGTGTCAAAAGAGAGTCTCTCGCAAGTGCAGATGAAATAAAACAGCCCCTCAAGTACGATCAGTTGATTATGATTCACGGGTTTCTTAGAAGTTAGAGACTTAGAGTAAGAAAAGAGTGCTGAGTAACAACTGAAATGATATTGATTTACAATTAATAAATTCAATTATTGAGTAGACTATTGAGTCAAGAGTTCGTCAAGAGCTTATGATTGATATCTAACCGAGAGGCATCAATAAAGCCCTAACCAGCGCCACACTGCCCACTGGGCGAATTTATTATCTTTCTGCTGACCACAAAGGGCCCTAAGCTCAGTCTAAGGCACTGGAGCGTTGACAGGGAGCATTGTTTTTGTAGAGTTCGCAAAATGCAAAGTATCAAAATTCAAATTGAATAAGATAAAATAAATTATCTTTTCTCTGCTCCTCCTCGCGTCTCATCATGCCGATGGTCATTCGCACCGTGGTCACTAAAAGTGACGCGGTCATGGGCCTCGCTGCACCCGGACAAGTCAAGGTAGTCCCCACAGCCCATCTCCCGTTCATTTCTCACCTCTCCACCACCCGCCCGCCCCCTCCCTGTGCTGCAGTCAAGCGAAGAGATGCTCCAGGCGTGTGTGGTCGGCAGCCTGGCCGACTCCATCCACGAACTTGGCCAGATTGCTGCGTATGCGGCTGAGGTCTTTGACGGTCTGCTCTCCACGACCACCGACATGTTCTCACGCACCGTGGCCTTGGGCCACCGCATTGACAAGGTCACTTGCTTCCCTCCTTCTTCTCCTATTTGACTTTCTCTCTCTCTCTCTCTTTCTCTCTTTTTTTTTTCTTTTTTTTTTTCCGTTTTTTGTTTTTTTCGCATTCGTTTTTGGTTCGACCAAGCTGACGCCATCCATGAAGCACCCCATCCCCCTGCCCTCTCCCAGCACGTTCTCAATCCCTTCCTCTCTCCCTATTTCGCTCTTCTACTCCAGTTTTTCGTTTTGCTGTTTCGACCGCACTCTCTCATATCCCCACTGATTTCCTGTGCGCAGCTCCCTCCTACTCAGCAGACACCTTCTTGTGCAGACTGCTGTCTTATCCAAATATCAGATCTCTCAAGATCTTCTCAGTCTTTCTCCTTCTCAATGAATCTTTTTTAACTCTCTCTCTCTGTGTCTGTTCCCTTTCGTAGATCGAGACCCAGCTGCCGCAAATGCAAGAGCAGGCGGAGCGAAACGAGTTTAGCTTTGCGGTGGAGCGCGACGACTGGAGAAACAAGCTGAAGCCAGACCAGACACAGATTCTGACAGTCGGCTCGCGAATGGCTCCCATTGCTCGCGTCTACACGGGCGTCAGTCCCAACCCGCCCATGAAGCAGCTCGACTCGTTCCGCGAAGATGGCATGCCATGCATGAAGCTCTACTCGTACCCACAGTTTTTCCAAGAGGAATGGATTCGTCTGCGTCAAAAGGAGGCGTCGGAGCGCGACAACCGTCGCAAGAAGAAGAAGAAGTTGCAGGTGCGTCCGAGCATTGCCGAGCGACCGCGCGCCAACGTGCGCGTCAAGGAAGTCGCCGTGAAGAAGTACGACTCGCATGGCAACGTTGTGGCCGAGGAGAAGAGCGGCGGCGGCGGTGGCGGTGCCACTGCTCGTCCCGCCGGTCCCCCGCCACCACGACCCGGTAATGCCGCTGCCAAACTCGGTGCACCTCCTCCACCCCCACCTGGTGGCAAGCGACCCCAAGGCAAGCCCCAAGCAGCGCCCCCACCGCCACCACCGGGTGCCAAGGCCATTGCCAAGCCAGGCCAGCCTCCACCACCCGCCCCCAGCACCACCACCAACAACACCAACGCCGTCGCTGCAGCTGCCGCCGCATCTGCACCGTCATCCTCACTTCCCTCGTCCGCCCCACCCGCAGCACCCCCGTCGTCGTCTGCTCCGCCTGCACCCACACACTCTAAGAAGGCATCCATTGTCCCTGCCGAGGCAACCCCTTCGCCGCCCCCACCGCCGCCTCCCATGGATGATCTCATTCCGCCCCCACCGCCACCTCCGGAAGAGGAAGAGTTTGATCTGGGCATTGGCACCGACACCTTTGACCAGTCAGTCGCCGCTGCCAACGTCGCAGCAGACGCAGGTGCGCCCCCTGCACCACCACCGCCCATGGACGAGTACTCGGGCGTCCTCGAGGGCATGGAGCTGCCTCCGCCGCCTCCGAGCGACCCCCCGCCGCCCCTTGTCTTCAACGCCCCCTCCTCCGGTGCCGACGGTGCTGCCTCGGCGCGCCCCAAGTCCTCCATGGTTGCCGCCAAGCCCGTGGTTGACCCTCGCAACAACCTCCTTGATCAAATTCGCGCGGGTCGTACCCTGCGCAAGGTCGAGAACGACGACGAAGGCGGTGACACGATCGGCGGACTCAAGCGCGACAGCAGTGCCCTTAGCGGTGGCGTCCGTCGCAACCCGTCGAGTGCGTCGCGTGCCGGTGCGCCTCCTCGCATGGACTTCCAGAGCGAACTCACCTCCATTCTCGCCCGTCGCATGGCCATGGAAGTGTCCGAGTCCGAATCGTCCAGCGACGAAGAGGACAACGAAGATTGGGATTAAGTAGAAGTTTTTTTTTAAAATGAAGTTCATACATATTATTATTACAAAACTATCACAAATTATTGAGTTGTCTTGTGAGCTATTACTATTCTCTGTCACTGAAGGAGTGGCTGTCGATTGAATGAGTCGAGAAGAGAGTCACAACTCACAAGACGCTCACTGACACTGGGTCATTAGTTCACTTCATTCATGTCTGATAAATCACTAAAAAGTATTTCGGCTCAAAATCATTTATTAGTGATTTATAATTATAATAATGAGTAAAAGTCAGAACCCACCCATTTCAAAATTGAAAAGTCAGAACCCACCCATTTTCAAATCCTTGCTCAGAACCCACCCATTTTCAAATCCTTGCTCAGAACCCACCCATTTTCAAATCCTTGCTCAGAACCCACCCACAGACCCACTTTCAAATCCTTGCTCAGAACCCACCCATTCCAATTTCCAGATAGGCGAATTGGCGACATCAGATTTCCGTCATTCCATGCATTCGCATGCAAGCTTGCCTGTTGCTTGGTACGTTTGGTGTTTCTTATTATCTCTAAAGTTGGTATGTTTGGTGTTTCTTATTATCTCTAAAGCATCATTGTTGAATGATCACTATCTGCACTGATCACTCTTTTTGTTACGCCGTTGTCTTCTTCTTTTGCCATGGAGGGCGACACAGTGGATGCCGCGATGCTTGGGGACGATAGCGATGCTGGAGGCGTGCCTCGCACAGTCAGGAGCACGCGATTGATTTTGGCGCGCAAACGCTAAATCTCTCTGCTTCCTCCCTGCAGACACGCGATTTCATCGCCCTGGGCGACACTGTCCCACAGGCCGAGTACAAGGATACTTTCAAGCCTGGGAGTGCATTTCCATCAAAATCCGCTCTAAACGACGGACGCTACCGACTCGAGGCGCTCACGAATCTGCAGTCGCGCTGCCTGCAGAACAACAACTCGATGCGCTTCACGTTTGTGTGTTCGACGGCGCCCAAGGAGTCTACGCGCGTGCCCGAAGCCGGCTGCACGTTCCACGTACGCGCGCGCGCCCGTGGCAGCGAATTTGTTGTCCTCTCCTCCAACCTCGTCCACACATGCGACTCACTCGCCAACCGCAGCAGCGTCCGCCGCAACCCGTCGCTGTCGGTCAGCGCCGTGGCCAACGCCGCCCGCTCGGTCGTGCCGACGACTCTTTCCGGCAAACGCGGCGATGCGACGAAAGCAATGCTCGCCAAAACCGGAGACGGCGCCGCCGCGAGCGCGTCGGCGCTGCGTCGCGGGGTTACTGTCGCGTCATCCGAATTCGCGGCGACTACGCACGCTGAGCCGTGGGGCGCTCTCGTTGCCTACATCGACGCCTTTGACAAGGCCGACACGCTCAACTTGGGCGTGTTCGAAGTGGACGCCGACGTTTCGCCAGACGGCTGCGCTACATTCAAGCGCGCGATCTTGTGCCCTGGATCTACTGTCAGAATGCTGACCAGCGGCCTCGTCAGCGACATTGTCTGCATTGACTTCGGTCATCTCGGCGGGCGCGTCCGCAGCGTCGAATCGTTTCTTCATGCTCACATTGAAGGTGCGTACGGGCGCATGCTGGCCCGGCCGTGGAGCGACGTGGACACGACGATGATGCGGACGAGGACGACGAGGAGAACGAGAGTGGTGCAGGCGAGGACGAAGCGGCGAGCCGTGCTGGCGTCGGTGGCCAAGCTGAACGGAAGCGCGCGGCAACAGAGCTAGAGGAGAGTACCGGCGACACGATGGCCAAGCGCCGTCGATGCATGGGACGACCGGCGGCGACCACATCTGGCTTTGGCAGCCTCGCGGTCGTCACAGCGCGCACGTTCACGCAGTCGCGCGTATTGCTCGCTGTGGGTGTGGTGGAGAAGGAGAGCGCTGAGGAAGCCAAATGGGTGCTCGAGACGATGGAAGCACATGTGCGATTCACACAGCACCACGGCGGCATCAAAGTGATCTGCGATCGTGGCATCGCACTCAACAGTGCGATTGGCCAAGTGTACGGAGAGCTCGCCGACGTCGTCCACTGCATAATCCACTTCAAGCGCAATCTTTGCGGATTCCTGGCGACGTGCGACGACCTCACCAGCAAGGCTGACCGAATCGTCATCATGCAACATTTCGAGGTCGCCGCCAACACCCCAGACACGCTCGTCTTCGAGGACGCCATGGCTGCTATCGAGCGACTGAGCAAGAAGAGCTTCAAGTACATCACCGACGGTCATCCGCCGCGCGAGTGGGCTGCGAGCGTGATCGGACAACGCTTTAATCCGTTCGGCAACACAACGAGCAACGACGCTGAGACAGTGTTTGCGGCCGCGAGCGAGGAGAAGCGGCAGAGTGGCCCACTCGAGACTGTGCGAAAGGTGGTGGCCGACGCAGCGGCGCGCATCTACCAGGCGAAATCATTCTCGCGCCGGCCGGGCAACTTCTTGGCATCAGCTGCAATGAATAAGGAGTTCAACAGCCGTGCGCAATGGGGTGCCAGCAACCTCCGACTGGTCGTGCAACTGGACAACGAGCGTGTCCACGTCGCCAGCCACGACTGCCCCAGGCGCACTCTTGAAGTGGATCTGGCTGAGGCCACGCCGCGATCGTCTTGGTGCTCCTGTGGTCGCAACGCAGTCGATATTCTCCCGTGTGTACACGTGATTTGGGCTGTGAAGATCTTTAAGCTGCGCGGCGGCGACGAGGCCTCGATTGTCCTCCCCGAGTCAACAGCGGCGTTCGTTTCCGAGCGCCTCCGAAACATCACAATGTACGTGCCGCCGACCAGCAACCTGCGCGCTGCGCCGAACATCAAGGCGCCGGTGTGGATCACGGTGGAGGTGCCGCGTTCCTACATTTTGCAGTCACCAACCCTTGTCAACATTGTGGAGCGCTCGGCCCCCGTGGCGCTCACGTCCAAGCAAGCTTTTCTTGCAATCACCGGGGCGCAAGCTCGGACTGGCGCACGCCATTCATCGTTCGGCGAGATCGACGTGAACGAAATGGCCGCGAAGCGCATCGCCGGCAACGAGATGCGCAAGAAGGTGAAGGTGACTTTGGGCGACGTGGCCGAGGCGCTGGGCAAGATCAACAAGCAGAGCAGCTCCGCAACAACTACAACGTCTACAGCAACAGCTACAACAACTACAACCACCTCAACGACACCCACAACCCCCGCGTCGGCTGCGCCCAACCCACCGACGGGCGACGCAGGCGATGAGGGGAAAACCAAGAAGAGCCGCGGCCGGCGCCCATGCCAGGCTTGCGGCCAGCTTGGACATTACAAAAAGACGTGTCCAAAGCGCGAAATGAGCACGCCAGTTGAGCTTGGCGAGAATCAAGAGAACGAAGAGTGAAGCGAAATGAGTGAAAGAATTAAGAAAGAAAGTTTGTGGAAAATGGGTGGGTTCTGATCAAGGATTTGAAAATGGGTGGGTTCTGAGCAAGGATTTGAAAATGGGTGGGTTCTGAGCAAGGATTTGAAAATGGGTGGGTTCTGAGCAAGGATTTGAAAATGGGTGGGTTCTGACTTTTCAATTTTGAAATGGGTGGGTTCTGACTTTCACTCTATAATAATTATGATTAATTTATAATGGTTAATTATTTTCACATGTCACTGTTGCGAACTGTCGTCGCAGCGTGCTTGTTGAGCATGGCTCTGGGAGCGGCATCGCCCGTCTCGTGGACCGTGGGCTCTCACGAGTTTCGTCGGAGCGGGCCGTTAACGTCGGCGCTGCGAGCCGACGTGACGTTGGCGCTCCATCCGCGCGACATGGCCGCAACCATTGAGCGCATCCACTGCCATCTCAACGTCACGTACCGTGGCGAGGAGGCCACGCAGCGAATGTGCCCGCCGTTGACCCGCGACGAGCTGTACGGCGCAAAACATGCATCGACCAAGGAGACGGTGGACCGCGTCACTCGCCTCTTGCACGACGCCGGCGCAACGCACATCCGCCTGCACGGATCCAACGACGCCATTGTTGCCAACATGGACACTGGTACTTGTGCATATTGCAGTCACCTATCCTTTTTTTTTGTGGGGTTTTTTTCCTATCTCAATTTTCTCTTTTGTACTTTCTAGCGACTTTCAACCGTCTTTTTGAGACTACTGCGCACGTGTTTGTGCACAGCGTCACGGGCGAGCGTGTAGGACGACCCACGCAGCACGGAGGGCCTGTGGACTTGGCGAAGCTGGCTCAATGGCGAAACCTGGCACAACTCATTGTGCCTGGTTCGCCGTTCCACCAAATGCCGCGCGCTCTCCTGCACCATTCAGCTCAGAAACAGCCGCAGCAAGGGCAGGAGGTGAGCGGCAAGGGCGAGTACGGCTGGTCCGTGGTCGGCAACAAGCGCAAGGAGGGCGCAGACGCAGACAGCGCTAAGAAGAGCGAGTACGGTTGGTCTGTCGAGACCATTCAGCCCGGTAGCGGCCCGACTCCCGTCGTCATTCCCTCGCTGCTCCACTCCCTCTACAACGTACCCCCGTCGCCCACCAACGCGTCTGACAACGGCTACAACGCCCAGGCGGTGCTCAGCATGGGACCGCGCCAGTTCAACTCCGTTGACTACGAAGTCTTCATGACACGTCTCGCCAACGCGTCCCTCAGCGACATGAGCGGCGCCGAAATCATCTTCGACGACGTTTCGCTTCCCACAGGCACAGTCGAGTGCGACACAGAATTCACCGAACAGACGCTGGACATTGAGTACATCAGTGCGCTCAATCCGTACACGGAGAACCAAGTGTGGGTTTCAGGGGACTTTCTTCAGCATGCGCTGCTTGTCATGAAGCTCACTGACTCCATTTTTGGTCCGTGGGTGCAAAGCATGTCGTACGGCCAGACGGAGCAATCGGCAGCGCAAATTGCGGGCGTCGAATACCTCACACGTCTCAACTACGAATACTCCAAGATTGTTGCGATTGGCATCACCCTTGTCGCGTCCAGTGGCGATGCCGGTGCCACCGGCTACGCCCAGGTCAACAATGACCTCTCTGCCCCGTGCGACGCCGCCGTGCCCCTCTCCCCCTTTATCCCCGCTTCCTCTCCCTACGTCGTTGCCGTCGGCGCAACAATGCTCGTGGACAACCCAAACTCGCCCGGTCAATACGAACAGGTCACCGAAAAGCAAAAAAAAAAAAAAAAAAAAATCAAA
>CALSCP010001883.1:38219-52557 GCA_943704425.1 Ministeria vibrans ATCC 50519
TACACTACAACAAGTGGCTGCTCAGCATCCGTGCGTGCGATGGAAAAGAGTCACTTGTAACTGAACAGTTTGTTTTTTTCTTTTATAGGTGACATGCCAAACACGACCAGCCATCCAGAATGTGACGTCGCGCATCACCTCGGGCGGTGGCTTTTCCCTCTACTTCCGGGCTCTCTCGTACCAGTCGGCGGCCGTCTCTCACTACACAAATTCCTCCAAAATGCCCTCCGCTTCTCTTTATTCTCCACTCAACCGTGGCTACCCCGACATTTCTGTGCTCGGCAACAAATATCAAGTAACACGCTACCATTTCAGTCGTGATTTTATTTTTTCTCAACAATTTCTTTTGTTAGATCTGCAAGAGCAACAGTGCAAACTGCCTCGAGTGCGGCGCCGACGACGAGGACACGGCGCCCAACATGGACGAGAACTACAAGAATCTTGTTGACTGTACGGGGGAGTATGTGTTTGGCACGAGTGCTAGTGCGCCCGTCTTTGCCAGTATGATTTCGCGAATCAACGGAGAGCGACGCTTGAAGGGCCAGTCCTCACTGGGCTTCATCCACCCCTACCTGTACGCGGCGGGGGCCGATGCCATTGTGGATGTGACGCAGGGGAACAATCTGGCAGACGAGTCTATCAACTACCCGGATCCCTGCTGGAATGTCAACAATGTGTACAAGTGCGACGCGTGTCTTTCGCAGACACTGCCCAATGCCACTTGTGCCTGGTGCTCAGCCCTTGGCACCTGCATGAGTGTGCAACTCTTGTCGCAGCTGTGTCCCGCACCTGCCCTCACGTCGGTTGCCGAATGTCCCGCCAAGGGCTCCTGTGGCGACATTGCCAGTTGTGACCTGTGTCATGTCAAGGCGGGCTGTGGCTGGTGCGCTACCACGACAACGTGCATGTCGGGCAACGCCACGGGACCCACGGGTGCCGGCGAGACGTGTCCGACCCTGGCCGAACTGGCGGGCAACACAAACCTTCCTTTGATTACCATGACCTCCTGGGCCTACGGCACTAACGGTTGCTCCTCTTGCTACGGCGCCACGCTGCCCACCGATTTCTATGCCAGTGCTGCACGCTACTGCGTCAACGGCTTCTACGCTGCGTCCGGCTGGGACGCCGTCACAGGCCTGGGCACTCCCGACTACGCCGGCCTCCACGCGCTTCTTATCAACGCCTCACAAGCACCCGTTCCCCCCGCCAGCGACCCCTTCACCGGCTTCAACTACGAAGGGCTTGAAATTGCCTTGGGCGCTATTGCGGGTGTTGCGCTCCTCATTGCGGCAGTTTTGGGCGTGCGCCATGTCCGCTCAGCAAACCGCGCTAAAAAGTACGGCCAACTCGCGTCGCCAGCAAATGTATCTCTCCTCAACAACAGCTCTGTTGCATAAAGCACAATGATTTTGATTTCAATCCATCGCCTCGAAGGAAATGCAACTCAATGACGTTAATATAGTTACTATTAGTATTAATATAATTATAGTGTACATGAGAGGGAGGGGTTCGGTTACAGGAAGGAAAGGTCGGCCATGTCGCGCGACGCCTCTTCGGCGGGATTGAAGCGTCTGCGTCGTTGCTGGGGCGAATGGAATGTGAGTGCGTCGTTGATAATGTCGATGCAGAGACCGGTGGCGCGGGCAAGAGCGGCAGGCGTAGACCCACTGCGGGTGGTAGCGATGAGGTCTGCGCCTGAGCCGATGAGCCAGCGCACACACGTGGCCTTCTCCGAGGTGACTGCGACGTGAAGGGGCGTAAGTCCATCGTTGGTGCGCACTTCGAGATGTTTGGTGTGCGAGTCGGCGTCACAGAGAGCAGCGAGGGTCGACGGGCGTCCACTGGCCGCAGCAAAGTGGGCTGCCTGAAAGCCCGACGCGGCCACGGCACTCGTGTCGACACCCTGGCTAACGAGCCAGCGCACAGCCGTATGGCGCCCGTTGATGCACGCCACATGCAATGGAGTGTGCTGCTTGTTGTCGCGTGTCTCGAGGGCTTGCACCCCATGCATCTTGACCAAGCGGCGCAAGACATGGACACTGCCCACCTGTGCCGCCGCATGAACGCTGCTGCTTCCCGGCGAGCCCGGTGTGCTCGCCCGTGCACTCGATGCGTCGCAGCTTTCGTGCGTCGACACTGGTGAGCGCACCACCACCTGTTGCACCCGTCCGTTGTCATCACCGTGCTGTTCCTGATGGTGGTGATGGTGGTCATCATCTTCCTCTGACGATGACGAAAAGTCGACAATGTCTGAATGGGTGGATTTGTGGGTGCGCTCATCGCGTTCCCCTCGAAAGAAACTCGTGTCCAAATCCTTGCTCCTCTCCTGCTGCTGCTGCTGCTGCTGTTGCTGCTGCTGCTGTTCGAGTTCCAATGCCTCTGGGGCGCGTGCGGGACGACCTCGTTTGTTCATAGACGCAGCAACACGCGGGCGGCCTGGCAGAGTGGGCGGCACGACAGGCAGTTCATCGTCATCAGTATCGTCGTGTTGTCGTCGTGTCCGCTGCGCTCCATCCCCATCCTGCTGTGCGTCCATCATTACCTCGTCATTGTCGTCGTCTTCGATGAAAGAATCGTCTGCATAGTCGTCGTCTTCGTCTTCGTGGATGAGAAACGCTGGCGATGCAGACTGTGCACGCTCACCACGCTCGCTCCCACTTGTGCTACCACCCTCAGTCTCCTCCTTCTCCTCTTCCTTGTCAGTCTCTTCTTCTCCGCTTTCTTCTTCGCCCTCTTTTTCTCCTTCACTCTCAGCTTCTTCACTCTCTTCCTCTTCGTCATCACTACTCGTAGTCTCACCATCATCATCATCATCAAAAATTTCGTCGTCGTACAAATCGGCACCGTCGGGCTCTTCCTCCTCTTCCTCCTCCTTCTGCTCTCGCTGCTGCACCACCACTCGTTGCATGGGCTCTGAACGGCGGGATTCTTTTCGGGGTGGCTCGACTCGACGGGCTGGGCGTGCCTCCCGTTGCGCGAGGGACGACGCCACCAAAGGCGACTTGGCCAAGGGCTGATCTGGTTTGCGTCGTCGCGCACTGCTCGCTGCACTTCGCGTCTCAGTCGCTTGCCCTGCGCTTCGCTGAGGTTTGCGATACGGCGACACGTAGTGCCGGCGCGGATCGCTGGCGCATAGAATGCGTGCTGCAGCAAGTGTAACAATGGCGTCTGAGGCGCCGCCGCTGCTCACGACTGGTGGTCGTGCCGTCCCAGCGCTTTTTGCACGTTTCTTGCGCGGCTGGCCGGTGTGCGTGGGAGCGCTCGACTCAAGAGCCACAATCTCTTGCACGATATGGTGTGCCAGCTGAGCCCGTTCGCTTTGACGGCGCGCGCGTTCTCGCTCGCGATGCGACAACATGTCTTCGTCGAGTCGTCGGCCGTACACGTCGACAAGACCCGCTCGACGAATGTGTGCTCTCATGCGAGGCTTGGCAAAGTATGATTGTAATGCCTCGTCCTAGAAGCGAAGCGAGAGCACATTGAGGCGTTTGTGTGTGTGTATTTTTTTTTTAAACGATTGCCATGACGACCAGTAAATAAAAAACAAATAAATGCTTGCGCTTGCTGTCATACCCTGGTGGGATCGTAATCGAGAATTGAAGGGCCTCGCGTACTAGCGGGGGGTCTCCAGGGACTGGTGTCGAACTGTGCTTCGCGACGGCGGATCGTGAGCTGATCCTGCAAGTTGCGCGCCAGTGCCTGAATGGCCGCCGGCGATCGACCCGCCGACGCATGGCTCAAGTCAATTTGAGTTGGTTCAGGACGATGGCCGGCCGACTTTGAACGGCGGCTCATTAGTAAAAAAGAAGTATTTAGTTTAATTATTTTAGTTATCCATGAGATTTAGTATCAGTGGGTCTATGGGCTAATCACGGGCTAATTGGGCTTTTGGGACATTCTCGTCTAGAAGTCTACACTCTACAGTGGAAGTTTTATCATTTGTGCTGCTCTTTGTTTTGCTATTTGTATATAGTCTTGAGGGTCCGTCTTGGGTTTGAAATCAAGTACACCTCTCGTTTCTTTATTTATTTTTGCGCAATGGGAGTGTTGTGCAGTGGCTGCATCATATGGGTAGGAACGGGTGCCGTCGTTGTTCTCTGGTTGGCTGTCACGTACGCAGAAGTGGGTGTGGTGTGGTGGATCTCGATGCTTCATTTGAGCGACTGTCCAGTGGGCAGTTCAAATATTTAAATGCGACCAGCAACGGGGACAACTCACTCACCGGACAAGACTATTATTATTAATTTTGAATTTTCACTTTTTTCACCACTCGTCCACTTGGAAGTTCCGTAACAGCACACCAGACTCGGGCTGATCTCCACGCGCCACACTCTTATACCCGTCAAGAACTGGGTCAAGGACGCGTGCTGCTCCATCTTCGTTGCTCAGTGGCGGTGTCTTGGACCAACGTGTGGGCACACCGGGCCGCTGCCGACTCACCCAGCCTGTGTCGACTGCGGTGACAAAGACACCCGCTGGGGCAAGCTGCGTTGCCGTTGAGCGCGTCAGCTGGTTCAGTGCCGACTTGGCCATGTTGGTGTGCACATGCTCGCCCGTCTTTTCCGCTCCCGCACGTCCGCCAAAGGAACCCTCGGGCGACGTCACATTGACAACGAAACCCGGCTCGGCGCGGCCCATCATGCGCGGCACAAGTGTCTCCATGAGCATGGTGGGCGCAATCACATTGATTAACTGCACCTCAAGCATCTCAGTAAACGACACCTGTTCGCGCCCAAACAGACCTCGATTCCAGCTCGTCTCGCGCCTCAAGTCCACGGGAACACCGTCACGGTCCACACGTCCCGCGGGAAACCACTGCGTGTGATTGTGCTTCTCCAGCGATGCGTAATCTTCGTCGCACAGTGGCATCGTTGCTAGTTGTGCCGCGCTGTGTTGCGTGAGTGCCATTGAATTTGATGTGAACGACCGCGTCGGGTGTCCTGACGTCGAGGTCAGAGCATCGTCACAATCAACCATCTCCCATGAAGACGACGACGACGACGAAGAGCTGTCACCATCGTCGTCGTTGCCGTTCTTCTCCGTGAGTGGCGGTACACATCTCCCTCCCGGCAATGCCGACACTGGTACGTAGCCTTCTTCGCGTGCCGCCTGCTCCAGGTAGTAGCCGGCCGGGCGTCGAATGGTCTGCGCTGCGTTGTTGATGAGAATGTCGACACGGCCCGACACCCCGAGCGCGTCCACAATACGACCAATGCTCACCTCGACAAAGCGAAAGTCCACTTCAACGAGTGCAAGGCGATCGGCCCAGTCGGCGTAGTCGGGTTCGTTGCGGTAGCGTGTGCGTGCGTCCGTCGGGAACCGTGTCGTTGCAATCACTTGGGCACCCAGGCGCAGCAAGCGCACTGCAATAGCGTAGCCAATTTTAATGCGTGCGCCCGTCACCACCGCTGTTTTCCCATGCAGATCCACCTTTTGGTTGCGCTTGTGAGCGTTCAACGCAGCGCACTCGTGGCACACCGGCACCTGCATTGGACTGAGCGTGTCGCCATCTTCGGCGTACGTCTGATGCGGGACGCACTCGGGCGTCACGCGCTTCATGCACATGTAGCATGACGGCAAGTAGACACTGGCGTCGCCCGTGCCCACCAGTCGATTCCATTTGAAGGTACTTCCGCGCCACACCTCGCCCACGTCGTCGCCCACCGCAAAGCCATGGCGTCGATTGAGTACGTTCACAATTCGATGGGTGTCACGCTCAAAGCGTAAATGAGGTCCAAACGCATACTCGAGCTCGAGGTCATCTTCGTCGGGCACATGCCGTTGGCCCGCCAACTTTGAAGCGTCAAGAACCACCTCAGGTGTGTCGGCCCAGTAGCGTCGCAGGCGTACATGCCAGTCGCGAATGACCCGCTGGGCGATGGTGGCGGCCAAGACGCTTGTCGAGGAGTACACCTCGTTCATCGCTCTGTACGACTCGCTCAACAGTCCCAAATCCACTGCTTCACGGCACACTACATCGCAGCGCGGCTCATGCTTGCAAACCTATAATAATAATAATAATAAAATTAAAAAACCAATACAAAACTTTTGGTTTAGTTTGAAAAATAGCTGAGCAATATTAAATCACCTCAAAGCAAAGCGACGAGAAGCCTCGATTGGCGTACTTGATGAGACGGTGCGCTTGACGAGGACGACGTAATACACCGGGCTCAACCAGATTGCTATGCGTGTTTACAGCGCGCACCGCTCGCTGAGTCGCAAATACCTTAAAAAGGAATAAGTTTTATTGTTCTTGTTCTCGAATGAATTCAAGGTATTACCTCAGAGCCGTCGTAGGCAAAAGCAGTGCAATCCAGGTCGCAAAAAGTCAAGAGCTCGTCGAGGGAGCGACTGACTAGCAGAACCATCTGAACGGGGCGATAGGGTGCGCCCGCAATGAGCGTGACTGTGTTTGGTGTGGCCACCAACTTGACGGAGCCAATGTGTCCTTGAGCCTCCAATTGCGCCTTCACTTGCGCCACCACTGTTTCCACCTGTGATCGAACCTTATTATTATTATCCAAAAAGACGTATTAATATTATTGTTTGTCATTGATTAATATTAGCAAAAAAACAAACAAACAAATATTATATACCTTTTCGAGTGAATCTCCAATGAGGAACAAATCTATGTCCGCGTCGCCAAATGGCCCCTCGTCGTAATGCTTTCTCAGCTACGAATAATAATAATAATAAAAAATAATTATATTAATTATTATTATTATATAATAAAACTAATATTATAATTATTATAAATTATAATTATATCAATTATTAATTTTATTATTATTATTGTTATTGTTATTAAGAACACTAAATTCTCCCTTTTGTCTTACTTGAGCTTCGTAGGCTTGTAGGGGCTGCGAGAAGACATTGCCCACACGTTCTATGTGGTCAATGAGCTCCGGTGGCAAACGTAGCTGCCACACAGCACGATTGTAATCGCAGAGCTCGCGACGCATCTGCGCGAGCTCCTTTGGTAAAGGCAGCAGAGCAGCGAGCACGACACTGCCTGCAAGCACAAGTGAGGTGCAATCGAGTTGCACACGATCGAGCATGCCGTGGGTGAGGACATGAAGATTGTGCTTGAAGACTGCTAGCGAGTCGACAACACTACACTCATTTTGTGTTGGACGCGCGTCAGCACCCTTGCCAACCAACATGGGGTGGCTGCGCTCGCTGCGGTTGAGACTACGTCGTTCAACAACGACCGCGTGGCTGTGCAGTGGGTAAAGCGGAAACGGTTTGCAGGCGGAGTGGGCGGGAAGCTCGAGCTGGAGCACACTTGTTGTGGGAGTTGCATTGTCGTTGGGTTCTTCGACGGGGCGCTGTCCAATGAAGCGCTTGCGAGCGGCAAATATTTCACGCGAGAGGCTCTCATTGAGCATGTCTCCTGTAATCACCTCGCTCCAGGCGACATTGTACGCCTGTGTGTGGTAGAGATGACGGTCGAGCTCGCACGCAAGTGTGTACAGCAGGTGACTCACGAGCAGTTGACCATAGCGAAGTGACCCGGAGTTGATCGCCCTCGCAAAAGACACGATTTTGATGCGACCGTTCTCGACACAGGCGCGTGACTCGACACCAGCCTGAGAAAAAATTTAGTGTGGAGCAAACAACAGTAGATAAATTTTAATGTTACGGCTCGCGCAAGGGTGCCAAAGTCCTCAACGTCTGCGAGGGAAGGAGGCGCCCGAGACACCTTTTCCGCTGACGAAGAGGAATGTTCTATTGATCTTGTGGCTGTTGTCGAAGAGCTGCTGCGTGCTGCCACTGCCGTCCAGGGGGTGCGGGTGTTGTTTGCGCGCGAAAAGTTCGACCGAGCGGAACCGGGAGCGCCACGTCTGCTCGACGCGTTGTTGGTGGGCAAGAAAAAGCGACCTTTGTGCTTAAAATCACGCTCGTAGGCAAGCTGGGTCTGACGCGACCGCTCACTTGCAGACCGGCGACTGGATATGTACTCTTTGCGAGTTCGATGGTCGCATCGAGTGGCGTACGAAATGCGCGCTTGACGACGCGCACTGCGGGCCAGGTAGACGTAGTCGTCCATGGGGGGAAGCAAGCGCAATCAATGAGAACAGCAAACGAAGAAGAAAGAGTGAGTGGTGAGAGGTGGAAGAACGAGCGTCTGTCATTGTTTTTGTTGATGATGCAACAGAGGAAGTGTCTGGAACAAAAAAGAGCGCATCATCATCATGATGGTTGCTTTGTTTGTGTGTGCAGCCAACAAAACAAACTCAGCTGGCTCTGTGAGCTCTGTGCAAAATGCGAGGATTTAACATAGAGAGAGAGAGAGAGAGAGAAAGGAGGAGGATCAATAGTTTCAATACTTATTTTCTCTATTTATTTTTCTTTTTTGGCGTTTGGGAATGACAAGTGCGCCTAACGATGGTGTCCGAATGGCATCGGATTACGCCAGCAGATCGGATTTGCAGTCAATGGTCGCCAAGGCACTGAGCGAGGTTCTTCGCGAAGCTGTTCAAGAACACTCTCTCCCGTCGCCTTATGCGGCGCTCGACTGCGGCGTTGCGACCGGATTGCAGTCGTCTGAGTTGTGCAAGGTTGTGCTAGAGTCGCTGCCGGCCTCCGATGACGAGGTGCGCGAGGAATGAGCCGACGAGTTAGTTTTGTACGTCACCTTGTTTATTGTCTGTCCCCAGATTCACTGGGTGCTTAACGACACTCCCTCCAACGACTGGAACACCTTATTTGGTACCGTTGCGGCGTCGCTGAAGGAGACGGGCCGAGCCTTCTTCTCCGGTGTGGGCAAGTCGATGTACGGCCCGCTGATGCCGTCGTCGTCGCTGTCGCTGGTCGTCTCGTCCACCGCTTTGCATTGGTACGGCGGCCACTCGCTTCCCTTGTCGGGCGATCACTTCTTTAGCTTCTGCGAGGAATCACCCGCTGCCACCACCGACTTTCTTGCGCTCTGGTCGTGCTTTTTGCACGAGCGTCTGCGCGAGCTCAAGTCTGGCGGTCTCTTTGTTGCGTCCATTCCCACCGCGTTTGATCGCACGTCGTTCATTTATGCACTCACTGAGGAGACCTCCAAATGCATTATGAGCTCACCCGAGCTACAAGATGCGCACGGTGTGCGTCTGCCCTTCACACGCGGCCCAATCCACCTGGTGTCGCTCGAGGAGCGTCTCGCAACCATCACGGACACGCCAAGGCTGGCCGCTGGCTTCCGTGTGCTCCTGGCACGCGACAACGACGACCCCATCACGCCATGGTACCAGAACTACCTTCAAGCTGACGACAAGGCGGCCGCAGCACAGACCTTTGTCACCACTGCCGTGTCCAACCTAATGATGGGCGTTGCGGCGGGCGTACTCACCGACGCTCTCGAGCACGCCAACTGTCCCGACATCCCCGCCCGCCTTGCCCGCCTCCAACACGCCATTGTTGATGCCGCCTTGTCCCGCTTTCAGGCCGCTCCTTCCGACGTCATTTATCCTTCATGCACCATTGTCCTGCAGAAAGTGTAATAATAATAAAATTAATTATTTTTATTATATTATTATAATAATAACAATCATTATAATTATTCATAATAATTAACAAATGGGTTGTATTCTTCTTCTTCTAATTAATAATATTTTAGTATTGGCGTACCATTGCAATTATCTCACTGAATAGCGATTGCACTCGTGCTTTTGTTGTTGATCCTGTGATGTATTCTTCTTCTTCTTTCCTTCTTCTTCTTCTTCTTATTATTATTTTTGTTATTATTTCTGTATGATTTCTTTGGGAGAATGTGAAAGGAGACCAATGTCAGTGGACGAAGGTGCGCGGCTTGTACATCTCATGATTGGTGACAAAGACGGACCGTTGAATGGAAAGTTTGCATCGCGGTTTCCTCTGCTTGATTCAACTCTTGTAATGAACGTGCCTGCGACAATCGAGGCGCACTTCAGGCGTGGCGAGCCAGACACACACACGCTTGCGTCTCAGCTGGACGCAACGCATCCAGTGGCGTCGCGGCTGCTCTTAGCGTCCGTCGAAGAGTACACCACTCGACACGCATTACGCGCGCAGCGACACAGAGTGGCGCGCGGCGCATTTGGCGCTGTGTTTGCCTTTGGTGGGGCGACTGCAGTCAAAGAGATCCCAGCCTTCTCTCACGATGGACGGTGTGTCTTTGTAGACGTGTACAACGAAGTCCGGTACTTTGACTCATGGGATCAGACCTTGTTTTGATACGTTGAATTTTTGTAACTGGCAGGATTTTGAGCAAACTTGTGGATGTGGAAGGAGTGATCAAGTTGCTCGATTATGGACGCGATCCATACGTCTTTTGGTTGTGTATGCCGCTGTTTGAGCAAAATGCAAGAGAGGTAAGTAAATCAGTTTCATTTTTAAGCACCGAGTCGGTTTGAGCCGTTCTTTGTGAATTGCTTTCTTCAGTGGCGCCACGAAAAGGGACTTCAGCTGGACAAAGCAATGCATATTCTGGAGCGAGTGGCGACGACTCTTGCTGAAATTCACGGGCAGCATGGAATTAGCCACTGTGACGTGCGCGGTGCAAATGTACTACTGAGGCCGTTGGGTGAGTCACCTTCGGACATGTCAGTGGTGTTGGCTGACTTTGGAAGTGCCGTGGAATCACAAGGATCGTATGAGTGCACATGGGGTCGTGGGGGTGTGGATGGGCTGAGTGCACCCGAGTCACGCGCAGCAGAAGCAGACGAAGTGGGAGTACCTATTGGCTGTGCGGATGTCTGGTCGCTTGGCTGTCTCCTTTTTGAATTGCTCACCGATGCCTTTTTACTGCTCACCAGCGATGACACTCCGGACTGGTCCGCTACCGGTCTACAGCTCGAGAATGCTCTCGAGATGAACCAACCAAATTCAAAGAAGCGTGAGTGTGCGGCTTTTCGGACACTCATTGACACACTCGTGTGTCCCCAGTGGGCCTTGCGACCTTCAAGCACGGACGCAATGCATCTGATCAAACGAATGTATCATATAGAATAGAGAGGTTTGTACAATGCAATACACACAAAAAAGAGACAGCTAGACCTTCTTCTGAACTGTCTGGGGCACGCGCCCGTCAAACTGCTCGATGCGGCTGAGAAAAGGCCCCGCACCCACCTGCTCAATGTCCACCATGAAATCCTTGCCGTTGGCCGAAAAGATCGAAAAGGGGCGGTAGGGGTTGCCCGGCTGGACGTCGCTCAGGTCGAAATGGTGCGGGGTGAGATGGCCACGAAGGGTGAGCGTTTCGGCACGAAGCGACTGTGTTGCAGGAAGGTAGACGAGGTTGCACACGAAAGGTTTGGTGATCCAATGCAGCAGAGCGGTGGTACCAACGCCCACAAGGCTCATCGACGCGATAATGACCGACTGGATGAGCAATGGCATTTCGTAGACGGACGTGACTACAGGTGCGCCAAGAACGGTGGCAGCGCAAGACGCGATAGAAAGAAGCTAGCAGTTGGGTGAAAGGGAGATGTGAGTGGGTATGGAGCGTGTGGGGTGTGTGGGTATGCGTAAGACGTACTTTGAGCTTGCGCAGAGCCGGTGCGAGATGCGAATTGTATATCTCAATCTCGTGCATCGATGAAGTTGACGTTTTTGCGACATCTTGAGGCTTCAATGGCGGCGGACTACTCAACGGAGCAGCATCGACCGTGGAGGTGCTCTCAACGGGCGCGCGTTTGGTCGCGGAGCGTACCACTTTGGAGCTCATAGGACGCAAAGCCGAACACTGTCGCATTGCAACTGAACCTCGCGCAATGACCAAACGAAGCATGGTATCAAGTTTAAAAACTCAAGCAAGCACGCAAACAAGACAATCGAATTGATAAATTTAATCAGAACTGATATTAATTTTTTAATCTATCATTTTTGTATGACTGGTGCTGGGCGTAGCCCAGCTTGTGACCTCCTTGGAGTGCCAGCCGTTGATCGTCACCACTTTTTTTTGGTTGATAGTGTTGACACTTCACACATCTTGACAGAGCAGTCCTCCCACCCCCTCTGAACACTGGGATCTCTACCGATATTCTATCGATTCCTTGGTCCTTTCAGATGAAGCTCGCTCTGTTCTCCTGCCTGGCTACTCTTGCGGTTGCCGCTACAAACGACCGCCAGAACTTCATTTTCGTCCTTATGGACGACTGGGGCATCGGAGATGTGAATGCGTATGGCGGTGGGAAGGCTCCCGGAGTGACGACGAGAGGTATGCGTCATTTGTGGTTTCGTAAAAGTCAACAATGCTTTTCCGTGCGTCCCATTTGTACACACCCAGAGTGCCTATTTTGACCCTTGACCCTTGAATTGCAGTGCAAACGCCAAACATCGATGCTCTCGCCAGTGCGGGCACCTTGTTCACTGACTTCCACGGCAGCAATCCGGTGTGCAGTCCGTCCCGTGCCTCCTTCATGACGTCGCGCTACCCATCTGAGCTCAAGATTCACACGGCGCTCAGCACAAACCCAAAGAACAACGAGAAGGTCGGCTGCACCAACTTCTTGCCGCCCAGCACGCCCACTGTGACACAGTTTATGCAATCGAATGGCTACTTCGTGGGCCACTACGGCAAGTGGCATCTTGGGGGCACGCCCGACGCACCACCACCGCGCGCCTACGGCATTAACGACAGCGCTACGTTCAACAGTCACGGTGACACACCACTTGGCAATACGTCGGAGGCGTACTGGGCAGGCAAGTCATCGACAATCATCATTGACCATGCGATTGACGCAATGCGAAATGCCTCTGCTCTCGGCGTGCCCTTCTACCTCAACCTCTGGTTCCACATCTCGCACGCTCAACTTGATCCTACACCCGAACAACTCGCCGTGTACAAATCTGTCTGTCGGAAGATGTCATCTCTGCAGCCCATCTGTAATCAACAAATCTTCTGGGCGTCTCAGACGGATGCAGACACACAAGTCGGGCGTCTTATGGCTGCACTGCACGAACTCAATCTGGCCAAGTCGACCCTTGTCGCTCTCAGTGCCGACAACGGACCCGAAGAGCCCATGGTGTTTTCTAATGCGATGGGCTCGACGGGCCCGTTCCGCGGACGCAAGCGCAGTTTGTACGAAGGGGGAACGCGTCTCCCTTTCATTGTGTCGCAGCCAGGCACTGTTCCCGAGGGGCGGGTGGACCGTGATTCACTCTTGGGTGCCGTCGATTGGTTTCCGACTGTGGCCGCCATGGCTAATCTCACGCTGCCCTCGTCTGTCACTGAGACACTCGATGGAGTGGACATGAGTGCTGCGTTGCGCGGGGAAGGGTTTACCCGCACTCAGCCACTGCTGAGCGAGTGGCGTTTTGGCGTTGCAGGACCATGTTGGAATGCGGCACCGCAGCTGTCCGCTCGCTTGGGTGACTACAAACTGCTTATGAATGTTGATGAGTCGCGTGTTGAGCTGTACAACATGAGCCGTGTCTATGCGGGTTGGTCGGGATTCCTTTTGGAGACTCGCGACATTGCTTCTGCCAATCCTGAGATTGTTGCCTCGCTGCGCACTCCCTTGCTTGCTTGGCAGAAGACACTGCCCTCGGGCCACTATGCCGGCGTCGAGGCGTGCGACGCAAGCTTCTTCAACCCGGCCCATGCCAGTCTGGCGATGGGGGTTGCTTTGAACGATGACATAGAAGACGCCGAGCTTGTGTTTTGATCAGTTCAACAATGAAAATGTTTATTTACTTTGGCGATGGGGGTTGCTTTTAACGATGACATTGAAGACGCCGAGCTTATGTTTTGATCAGTTCAACAATGAAAATGTTTATTTACTTTGATCACAAAGGGAAAGCAAGGTCGAGCAATCGACGGCGCCTGCGCCATATAGCTCGAGAAATGATCGGTCAGCTTGCTGTTTACAGCAGTCCTATTATCATTCTTGGAATCCATGTAGTCGTTGAACTGATTGAACTTCGATTGAACTCAGTTTTCACTCAGTTGTGTAGAAGCCGCTCAAGGTCTCAACCAAAACAATGTCGAAGACACCGTCTACTGAGATGACCACTTTACCGAATCACCAAATCACAAATTGAGAACGCCATGTTTGCACTCTGCAAGATTGTATATGTGTGAAGAACGGTACGGAGAAGTGAGTTCCTGGTAATTTTTTTTCTTTTTCTTTGTGGCGCGCGTAAAGTTCGGCTTCCACCGTTCTCGGCGACCGGCGGCCGAACATATCACATGGCCCACCCGTATGTCACAACATGGGACTGGGGTCCAGACAGACACCGGGTCCTCGAGTGAGTCGAGTGCTCCAGTCTCCATGAGAGTTATTGAAATTTGGAGTGGGTAATTGTCGTCATAGTCACGAAATCATCACATTCACATCGTCACATCGTCACATCGTCACATCGTCAAAGT
>CALSCP010001887.1:0-36125 GCA_943704425.1 Ministeria vibrans ATCC 50519
CCAAGACGAAGACGTTCCAGTCGATGCTGGTGGGTCGTGTTGGGAATGACTGGACGCGCGAGACGAACGAGGGTGACATTCTCATCTTCCGCGATGGCAATGGCGTCCAAACAATCTGAATTTTTAATTTTTTATTACACATTTTTTTTCCCTATACACCATTGCAATCCGGCACTACGTATTTCAATGAGTCTTCAAACGTAGCAATACCATTTTTGCTTTGTCACTCGTGAGTTTTGTTTGTTGATCAATCTGTCTCTCGTTCCCTCAGTGAAAAACCACTCTCCGACGCCCAGCTGAGGCAGTACAACGAGGAAGGATTCCTTATCGTCAAAGACTTTTTCACGCCTGAAGAGCTTGAGCCGCTTTGCAAGGACGTGTGTGGTCTTGTGTCCGATTTGGCAGATCAACTTTTCGACGGCGGGAAAATCACTGACAAGCACGAAAATCTCCCGTTTGAGACACGCCTCATTGCCCTCGAGCGAGAGTTCAAAGGGTACTGGGGAAGGCAGTGTAGTGGCGGCTGTCTCACTCGCTTTCGTTCTCTCTCTCTTTCTTGTCTTATAGTGCGAGTGTGTTGTTGCACAAACGCGGTGAGCTTCCTGACTCATTCGCGTCACTCTGGAGCTCCAACCGACTCCTGTGTGTCGTTGAACAGATGCTCGGCACTCAAGACATCTCTGGGCATCCAGTGTGGAACCTCCGGTCAGTGCAAGAGGCGCTGGAGCGATCGCTTACATGTTGTCTGGTGTAGCACGAAGACACCTTCGAACGAGCAAGCGACCGTTCCCTGGCACCAAGACAACGGATACCTGTCTGCCGACGCAGAAAGCACGCTGCAGCCTACAGCATGGATTCCACTTGTGAACGCAACGCGCGAAACGGGCTGTATGCAGATGGTGCGCGGTGGACACAAAGCGGGAGTGTGTGCCAAACACACTGCGTGCGCCGGCAACACTTGGTAGGGCATTGCGAGACACTCATCCTCCCAATCCAATATACCCACTTAGGTACATCTCATTGGATGAGGCAGAAATCGAAAAGACCCTGCTCGTGAAAGTGAACGAAGAGACAGTTGTGACGTGCGAAGTGCCGTTTGGCGGAGTGCTCTTTCTGAACAATCTGATTCCGCACCGCTCCTTGCCAAACGACAGTGCGATTACGCGCTGGAGCATTGATCTGCGATGGCAGCAAAGTGGTCTTCCTAACGGCTTCTTTGGTCTGAAGAGTCCCATTGAGATGCGTCGCAGAGGCGATGCACTCTTCCAACCCGATTTCAGTGTGTGGGGCAAACAAGACCGTCACGTTGCCATGACAGCAGGAAAGGAAGCAATGGAGACACATCCAGAACAACATGATGATGGCGATGATAATGATGCCTTTAGTACTGTTGTGAGTGGACCATGGATGGGCCGGTATACATCTTTATTATCTAATTCAATTCCCGACTAATCTTTATCTTGATTATATTAGTTGGGAGATTACACATGAAAATGCGCACACTCGACAGTATTTGGCTTTGGTTGCAAAAGGAGCTCAGTCTAATTGGCACAAATCATAAAAAAATCAAACACCACTCTCAAGCAGATTATTCTTTAATTTTTTTTGTTTTTTAATCACCCAAAATGAACAACAGTAATAATTAATTCACATCAAACGTGACAAAAAACACAGATTTTCTTTTCATCTCACTCACAGTCAAACAAAACATTTTACTTCTATCTCTCCCCAAAACCATTTTCACTCAACACCACACACACACACACACATACACATAAAAACCGTGAGTGCGGTGTTACTCGCTGGGCCCATCTTCGGCCTCCTCGTCTTCGCCGTCGTCTTCTTCGCCACTGTCATCGCTCTTATCATCATCATCCTCCTCACTTGAATTGTCGTCATCGCCATCCTTGAGCGTCTGCTTCTTCTCGAGGTCCTGCAGCATTTGTGCCAGAGCCTTGTCGTCGCTCTCTGTGACCGCTCGCGGTTCCGATTGGTAGTGGAAAGACCCCCCAGCACTCACAATGTTCTCCCGCACTGCCTCACACGCTCTACGCAACACCTCGACTCCCAAATCCTTCTCCAGACTCATCGTCGTCATGACATACAGTGGCGGCGCAATCAAATTGATCTTGACGGGCATATCCGGTGTGCTCACAGCCAGTCCGCACCGCAGCGCAGTTTTGACCGCATCGATCCCTTCATACCCATAGCAGATCACATCCACATCCGCCCGGATCTTCGTCGGCTGTGGCGCCATGCGTCGTCGGATGTTCGACAGAAGCGTGTTCTTGATCGTCTCAGAGACGTCCGGAAGGTCCTGGATCACAGATGCGTCTCTGAAAACAAAAAATAAGTGTCAAAAACAAGTCGTTTCTCTTTCCTACGAACGGACACCAACTTTTTTTTCTCTCTATCTGCACTTCTTACGTGATAGCCAGCTTGAAAGCATCGTAGCTCTTGCCTGCACCCCCGTACTTGCGATCCAGTGCCCATGCAGTCACCTTTTGAATCAAGAAACCATTACACACAAGACAGACAGACACACAAACACAGACACACAAAAACAGACCGACACAGACAGACACACAAACACAGACACACACACAAACACAGACAGACACACAAACAAACAAACACAGATAGACACTTGCACACAACACATTTCTTCTTTTTTTATTTACTTTGTAGAGGTCTTCGAGGTCCATGTCGAGCGTCTCGGCGACGTGGCGCAGCACACTGTTGACCGCCTTGGCCTTGAGAAAGCGCTCTTCGCACTTTTGCACTTCTTCCGGCGAGACTCGGCGCTTTGACAAGTCAATGTAACCTAGACACCAACAATGTGTGAGAGTCCACACCGGGGGTGATAGGTGGCTCCCGCAGCGAACCTTTGTCCTTGTCGACTCGCAGCACAATGACACACTCAATGCGCCCCACTCGGATCAGTTTGTTGATCGAGCGGATGCGCCGTCTGGACAGCTCACTCAGCAAGATCATGCCCTACACACAGCACCACCACCACACACAGACATGCCGCCGTGAGTTTCAAACATGCCATACGTTTCATGTTCCACAGCAAAAGTTAGATGAATGAATGATTTTCTTGCTTCAGTCACCGAAAAAAAAAAAAAAAAAAAAAAAAAAAAAAACAGTCAAAGTGAAATATTTTGGGATATAGAAATGCACTCATGAAGAGCACTCAGACTGGGTGAACGATCTTGTGGCGCTGCGAGACGGCCGTACGCTTGTGTCGGCGTCGGCGGACACGACGCTCAAGGTGTGGGAGCGCGGCGAGCGGCGATGCATCGGAACGCTGTCGGCACACTCGGACTATGTCAAGGCACTGGCGACTGGGGCGGCAACGGGGACGGTGGCCAGCGCCGCCTTTGACCGCAGCGTGTGCATCTGGGACGTGGCGCAGGGACGCGAGTCGGGCGTGCTGCCGTCGCCCACAGTCGTGCTGGGCAACCATGAAGATTCAGTGTACGCCGTGGCCATGAGTGCGGACGGGACGCTTGTGTGTAGCGGCGGCACCGACCACCTGTGCTACCTGTGGGACGTACGCAGCGGCAAGTGTGTTACACAGCTGGTGGGACACGGCGACACGGTGCGGGCGGTGCTGCTCAGCGGCGATGGACGACGCATGGTGACTGCGTCTACGGACGGCACTGTGAAACTGTGGGAGCCGGGCCGTCAGCAGCGCTGTGTGCGCACGCTCAATGTCCACAACGGCGAGTCGGTGTGGGCGTTAGCAGCCGACGACATGGATTTGCTTCGAACGGGGCGTCTTTTGTCGGGAGCGCGTGATGGGCGTGTGGTGGCAACAATGAGTCTCGCTGAGGCGTACACGGTGGGGGGTGTCCTGGAGACGCGCCAAGTGTGTCACGAGGGATCCGCAGTGCTGCGCCTGGCTTTGGCCACACCGTCACCACCATCATTATCAGAAGAAGAAGAAGAAGAAGAAGAAGAAAAAGAGGAGGAAGGAGACGAAGAGAAGGGAGCAGGAAGAAGGGAAGGCCTTGGTCAGTCGGCAACGGCAGTGTGGGTGGCGACGACCAGCTCAACCGTGCGTCAGTGGTCGCTTTGTACTGAACATGCGACTGTGCAGCGACAGATTGAAGGGAGTGCGCCAGTGCGACACTACCGGGTGCTCAACAACCGACGGCACGTGTTGACGTGCGACGCAACGGGTGCGCTTGACGTGTGGGATGTGTTCCAAGCGAAGCGTGTGGCGCAGTACGGGGTGTGTGTGGAGGGCGCAGTGGACACAATGACGGCCAAGGAGCGCACGGCGGCGCTGGAGCGGGCGCTGGATTTGAAGGAGGAGGAGCTGTTTGAGCAGACGGCGGTGAGTCAGTGGTTTTCGGTGGACCTGCGTTTGGGCTGTCTGATGGTGCACCTAGACTCGCCGCAGTGCTTCCAAGCGGAGGTGCTTGCGAGTGTGGCGGGGCTGGTAGGCAAGACAGAAGAGAGCAAGGTGAACCTGGGGTCCGTCTACCTTGACGCCCTGTTTGCGGCGTATGCCAAGGCGAAGCGGGCCGAGGCAGCAGCAGGGGCGGAGGAGAGCGGGAGCAGTGGCGGTGGGGCTCCGGCGGTGACGCCGTTTGGGGAGCAGGTGGCACTGGAGCGGGCGCAGGTGTCGGTGGTGGTGACGCGCAGTCCGGGCGCACAGGGAGTGCACCTGTGTCGTTTGCCTGTGACTGAGATGGCTCTGCCCCACCACCTGCATCGCCTCGACGAGAACTTGCCACAGTGGCTGCTTGACTCGCTCTTGCGACGGCTCATTCCGTCGACAGTGCAGCTCAAGTTATCGTTTACGCTAGTGCCAGCGCAGTGTGTGCCATCGGCGACGCACACGGCCCTTCCAGCGCTGCACGAGACGTCGCTTAATGCCCCGCGCGTCTTCCGAGTGTCGCGCATTGCCCGCTACCTTGCTGACAAGCTCAAGTTGGGCGATGCGCCCGAGACGCTCGAGCGTATTGAGGTGCTCTGTGGCGATCAGGTGTGTGCGCGCGACGCCAATGTTGCCACCCTCAAGCAGTTTGTCTGGAAGCGCTCCGACGAAATGGTCCTTTCCTATCGCCTTTTGAAGTGATACGAAAAGTGTACAAAGAAGTAAAAATAAAAATAAGAAGAATAAGAGTGGAATTTGAATGAATAATAATATTAATAATGATTATATTTTTTATTATACGACGATTATTGATATGGAATAAATGGCGAAGAATCGATTGGGAATTTCAATTTTGGCTGCTGCAGCGACACTGCTTGGCCTGCTATACATAGGGGCTCCTCGAAGCACTGTAAAGGAGGGGCCTACGGGCGGCGGTCTCAGTGGTCGTGTGGACGATGCGGCTCCGCTGGAGTTTGGCGGAGGAGGAGACGCAAAGGAAGCCATTCAGCGGACGACGGAGGCGTTGAGAGCGCTCTCGCCCCGACCCCAGTCCAATCGGATACTCCTACTTGAGAGCGACAGTGGCCCACACAACGCGTCAAGTGTCGGCCATATGGATTTTCTTGAAGTGGAGAGGAGCAGTTTGATCGATTCGAGTCGATTGACAGCCCACAGCGACGTAGAAGAGATCCTGCTTGTACTGGAGGGCACGGTCGAGGTGGAAGTAGACAATGTTGATGCATCTCTGGCTAAGTTCGATCTGCACTACGCGCCTGTGGGTCCGGTTGCGCTGAGACAATCATCTGCGGGCGCTGTGTGGCTCACCGTCCGATATCATGGCCAGGTCGAGACGGTCGGGCCAAGCGTGTTGGCTCACATATCAAAGGGCGGGTCTCTTCCGTCGATGACTGTGCAAGACGTGTCTGACCAGCGCCGACGACTGCGTGACGGTGCGCACTTTTTCGCGGCCAGACGCACCCGCACGTTGCCACGTCTCAACCTTGCCACAGTAGTTGTGACGCCGAGCACACGACCGCCAGGCCTGCACGCGCACACATACGCAAGTCTCTTGGTGGTGCTGGAAGGATTCTTCCGCGTGGACTATGTCGACCCCGAGACGGGTGAGGTGCGCGCGCACGATGGACTCTCAACGGGTGCTGTGCTATTTCTCTATCCCAACGTGTCTCATCATGCTGTGCTTATTCATGGCGATCGGGGTATCTTCTTTGCGATTCTGCTGCAGCACGATGTCAACAAGTTTTAATTTGATAAAAAAATCAATCATAATTAATACAAAATATGTAATCAATCTCTAAAAATTTATTCGCAGAGGAAAAAGGATGCTCGATTAATGATTGATTATTATCTCAAATCTCAATTATTTATTGATATGCGGTTGAGTACAAGGTGCGCTGTTGCTGGAGGACTCATTGGAATAGTGGCGCTCGTGGGGTTTAGCGTGTCCGTCGAGTCGATTGGTGGAGAGCCAGACGTTTCCGTTGTCCACTCAGGCGCCGAGGCGGGGACGGAGCGGACTCGGGATTCGACGGAGCGGCCCAAAGAGGAAGGAGCGGCGGACACACCGGTGGAGGCGGGCACGGTGGTGGAGGCGGCGGAGATGAGCTCTGATTACGTTCCTGCGAAATCGCCACCGACACTGCTCGCTCTCAATGCCCCTCCCACTGATGCTTCAGACGCTGCCGACATGGCCTACCTTTCATCTCGGGTTCGACGTGTGCTTCATGGAAGGGTCTCCGACGAGAAGGACGATGTAGGCGACGTGGAGGAGCTGTTGTTGGTGACGGCGGGACACCTCAACGCAACCATCGACGGCCGGCACCACCGACTCGACGCCATGGACTTGCACTACAGCGAACACGGGCCGGTGCCTGTCCACGACGCACATAATGCCACATGGCTGTCCATTCGTTTCCGTGGCACGAAAGACTCTCTAAGCAAGCAGGAGCGCAAGAATGTCGAGCGCGACGCGCTGATGCACACGTCGACTTTTCATCGAGTGGACGACTGGAACCGGTTCCGCCGCTCCGACCAGGCGCATTTCTTCTGGGCCAAACACACGCGCACCATCCCGCGCCTCAACCTGGCCACCATTTTTATGCCACTCACCTCCAAAGTGCCGCGCTACCACCCGCACACCTTTGCGAGCTTTACGGCCATTCTCAGTGGCCACTTTCATGTTGAGTATGTCGATTCAGACCACAAGCAGCGCATCATCCCTGACCTGCACGCCGGCTCAGTAGTCTTCTTCTACGACAACTCTTTCCATCGCGTGGTGCGCGACGGACCAACCATAGGCACATACGTCGCCATCCAGCTCGAACACCGCATCAAATGGTGACCGACACACCAACACACACACACACGCACACACAACAAACCGTCTATGTCATACACAATGTTTATTATTGGAGCTTCTTTCTGGGGCTTCTCCTGAGGGCAGTGTCGCCTGCAGTGCTCTCCTTCTCCTGTGCCTTGGGCGTCTCCTTCTTGGGCTTCTTCTGAAAGAAGCTCATCATCGACTTCATTCCCTTCTTGTCCACCTTCTCCAGCGCTTTTTGCGTCACGCTCAGCTTTGCCTTCTGCTTGCACAGTCGCAATCAGATGAATCATTCACTGTGTCTTGTCTTCTGTTACCTTTTCCGCTTTCTTTGTGTATTTGTCAGTGTAATCGTCGACTGGCAATTCGCTGAGTTGCGCTGAGTCGGCACTGCGCTTAGTGCCCTTTCCTTTGGAGGGTATTACTTCGCTCGGTAGGGTCACACTGCAAACAGAGAGAGAGAGAGAGAGAGAGAGAGAGAGAGAGAGAGAGAGAGAGAGAGAGAGAGAGAGAGAGAGAGAGAGAGAGAGAGAGAGAGAGAGAGAGAGAGAAGGAGGAGGAAGAAAGAAAAAAAGTGATAGAGAGAGAGAAAGAAACAAAGTAATAGAGAGAGAGAAAGAAACAAAGTGATAGAGAGAGAGAGAGAGAAAGAGCGCGCGTGGGTGAGTTCGTGTGTATGTGATAGCTTGAATGGGTACCGTTTCGTCTTCAAAGTAAGTGACTTGTTTCCGCACCACATCCAGCACAAAATAGCGCCACTTCCAATTTTTTCGTTTCCCTAAAAGTAAACAAAAAAAAGCGATGGAGATAGTGTCAGCACGCGCGTGTGAGAGAAGGAGAGACAAGAACGAACCTCCCAACTTGAAGAGGTGTCCGGCACACGTGGTCTGCGTGATGGACATTCCAGCTGGCACGTTCGCCACTCTCCGGTCCAGACACACATCCACCTGTGATGACACCTGTGCTTCTGCTGGTGATTTCGCTCGCTCTGCCAATCGTTCCGCCTACACACAATTCATTGGTTTGCATCAGTGAGTGTGAGTGTGCTTATTTTTGTTTGCAGTGTTGCTCTATAAATATATACCTCTGAAGGCCTTCTGGGCGGAATAATCATCTGCGATTGGTTTGATCGGTTTGATCTCGGCTTAGCTGAAAACACAAAAAGAGAATAAGACAAGGAAGAACAGTGTGTGTGTGTGTGTGTGTGTGTGTGTGTGTGTGTGGTACGTTCTGGCTTTGGGCGGGGAATGGGTTTGACTAGGTTGGCGGACAGACGGGGTTCGCTCTTGTTGCGTTTGATGGTGGGTTTGGCGTTGGCGGACGGGAACGGGAACAGCTCCTCGTCGTCGAACCCGCACGCAGACTTGGTGCGCACGCGTGGAGGCTGAAATACACACAAGAGTGTCAATCTTTTTTTTTTTTACATTTTAGAATGTTTTGTGCATGCTCACTTTGGCTGGGCGATCAATAAAGTTATCGTCGGTGGCGTGTGGATGGGAGACGCCAGTGCTTGTCTTGAACTGAACTTGCATGGGTACCGTGCGAATGGGTGGCGGAGGCCCCTTCTTCTTCTTGGCGGGAACGGGCGGAGCGACGGCCGTGAACTGCGGCAGCAACGACGACGACGACGAGGAGGATGCAGTACCAACGGGCGCCACGAGAGGTGTGCGTGTCGTGGGCGACACTGCTCCGTTCATGACGGTGTCTTTGTCGGTGGCAGTTGCTGCAACGCTGTCGTCCTTAGCCTTTCTCCGCTCGTCCTTGTTGTCGGGCGATGCGGCATTCTCTTCGTCGTCTTCATCGCTGTCGTCGTCAAACTGTTCGTACGCAATGGTGCTCATGCGCACCGTTGGCGGACGTGGTGCAGGTACCGGTCTGGGACGTGGTCGGGCGACTGGGCCACCATCGCCCTTGCCATCCAATGTCGTCGTTGCTGCTGCTGTTGTGGCTGCAGTTGCATCCGCCGCACCGTTGAATCTTGCTTGTCGAGACGTGTCATTGTTGTCATCACCCTCGTCCAATCTGAGCTTTTCATACGTGTCGTCCTCTTCCTCTTCCTCTTCATCCTGCTTGGCTGCGTCTGTCTGCGCCTTAGCTGGGGTCGTCTCGACGCTTGACACAGAGCCCCCTTCGTCAATGTGTCCTGGACTGCTATTTCTCTTTTCACGGTCCTTTCTTTCGCAGGCGTACAGCGCTTCAGAGCACGCGTCCAAAGCATCCTGTTTGAGACGAAAGAAAAGGAACAATCAACACCACCCACAAAAAAAAACGATTTGGGTTTGCGGTACCGACAGCACAAGCTGCTCTTCGCTCTGGTCGTCAGCGTTCTCCAAAAGAGCAACACTGACAACGGGGTCGTTTCGGGGCTGTGCGGCGATCATGGAGGATCTGGCGGGCGGTCGAGTGCTCGAAGGAAGTGCGGGAGGGGCGTTGTGCCGACGGGACGACGTAGGCCGCATGCGGGGCAGCGGGGGCCCGGGCTGGGCGTGCCCCGGGGGGGTCTGTACAGGCTGCGGCGGTGCGGTGCTGCAGAAAAGTGACGACACAGAGAGAGAGAGAGAGAGAGAAAGAGATAGAGATAAAAAGAAAAAAAGAAAAAAAAAGGAGAGAGACGCACAAAAGAGGAGAGAAAAGATAAACATAGAGATAAGAAGAAGAGGAGAAGCGGCCGGTGGGCGATGTAAGCGTACTTTCGGGGGTGTGTGGAAGGGGGGAGCGGGGGTGCAGGGCCGCTGCGGGAGTGGGAGGGCAGCCGTGGGGCGGGAATGGGCAGAGAGGGCTTTTTCACGGGCTGTGCGGCGGCAGCGTGCCGGGCGGGCAGCGCCGGGGGCGAGACGGTGTCGCGCGGACGCAGTGCGGGCGGCTCGGCTTGCTTTTTGGATTCCATTCGACGAGGCACAAGCGGAGGAGGCGCTTCGTCTTCTTCGATATCTGCCCCGTCCGGGAACAGATTCGACGGTCTCCGCGCGTTCATGGCCACTCCAACGACCAAACGGGGATCGATCAGCGCGCCGAGGAATGGAATAAAGTCAAAGAATGTGTGAATTATCAATTAATTATTAACTCAATTAAGAATTTAAATCATAACAAGTTACAGACCGAGTCATAGAGAAACCTAACGACCGTAAATAAGTCATAAGAGTTTTTTTTTGTCCATCTTGTTATCGTAATGTCAAGCGAAGGTGGGTGTTGCCCAAACGGAAGCTGGCCGGCGCTGAAGAGCGACTATGTGCCGTGTGGAGAGATGCAGACGCTGGAAAACAAAATGCAATGCTACGTGACGGGCAAGGCTGACTCGGACAAGGCCGTGCTGGTCATCTTTGATGTCTTTGGTAGGTGTACCCTGTGGCGTGGATTGGTTTGGTTTGGGGTGAAGGAAACGTCGCGAAAACCAAAAAAAAAAAACGTTTTGTCTGTAAACTTTGTCTCGGATGCGCAGGTGTGGACTCGGGACGCATCAAGGCGATCTGTGACCAGCTTGGCTCCGAGGGTTGGCTTGTTGTGATGCCTGATTTCTTCCATGGCGATCCGGTACGCAACGCAGATGTTGTTTGTCGCCCTGTCTCACACTGTCTCAGCTCGTTAGCCTCGACGACATTGCGACGTGGGCTGTCAAATACCCCTACTCGGGTGTTGCTGAGGATCTGAAAAGCGTGGCGCCTTTGCTCGCCGGGAAGCAAGTGGCCACTTGGGGATTCTGCTGGGGCTGCTGGGCGGCGCACCATGCCGCAGGCAACCCCGACACGCCCTTCTCCATTGTCGCTGGCGTCAACTGTCACCCGTCGCTGAAACTCGAGCCATGGCTTTTTGGCGGCACCGAGAAGGCCATGGCTGAGGCGTGCAACTCGCCTCAGCTGCTTCTGTCGGCCGCAAATGATCCCCCAAATGTACATCCCGATGGCGAAGTCATTACCATCCTCAAGGGCAAGTTTGGTAACAAGTGCGAAGCGCACTCGTACCCGCGCATGCAGCACGGCTGGGTCAACCGCGGCGATTTGTCTGACGATGCTGTCAAGGAGGACGTTCGATCCGCCATTGAGCGCGGCGTAGCCTACCTCAAGACCTTCTTCAATTGACACAAACCTTTTTTTCCTCTCATTCCTTGATTCATTTTGTCACATCGCACATCACTGATTACTGATTACGAAGTATTGAGTAGTGGTCGAATAGAGTTGAGGTATAGATGAGATCGAGACTACCAAAAAGTGAAAGTGAATTCAGAAGGGAGTTCAGTACTCGTTAGACGTTACTCGTCGAGTATTCGAGTTTAAAATAAACTTTAATCTTTTCAATGTCAGGTGTAAGGAGAAGCGAAAGAAAACGCACCGTTCGCGTGATCGAAGTGGAAGAGTCGAGCGAGAGCGACGAGGAGGCGGTGGTGGAGTATGTCGACTGCTAATCTCATAGTTCAGTTTTTGAAACCTCTTTTTCTCCTCATTGGGTGTGTTCTGCTTTGTACCAGAGTTCCTGTGAAGAAGCAAAAGACTACACGCATTACTTCGAAGGCTGTGGGCGCTGCGCCGGCTGCGAAAGACTCCCCCAAATCCGGTAGGCAAACGACGCAGTTCGACGTTTCATTTGATTTTTTTTTGAATTTTAAATGACGCGCCTCTCAAATTGCGAAGCGGCCAAAGGAAAAGGACCGAAAGCATTGGCTGCAAAGGCGCCAGGTAAGCAATCTGAGACGGACGATTTTGCCTGATTTCTTCTTGTTGTCCTTCTCTGTTTTCTTTTCTCAAATGAATGTATTATTCCGTTGGGTGGTAAAGCGGGCAAGCTTCTTGTGCCAGGCACTGTCGTGCGCGATGGCGCATCCAAGACTGTGTGGACTGTGGGAAAGCTCTTGGGAACCGGTGGACATGGTGAGGTGTATCTGGCAGAACGAGGGGAAGGGGTGGCCGTGAGCGCGTCACAGTGTGCGTTCGCGCTCAAGGTTGAGCCCATCAGCAAGAAAACCAAGGGCGCATCGAATCCACTCGATACAGAGCGCGCCTTCTACCGTGAGTTTGGTCGTGAAGCGCAAATTCAGGCATGGAAGAAGACGCGCAAGGGGGTGCACGTGGGCATGCCCCGCTTGCATGGCTTTGGCGAGACACCCGCCCGCACTGGCTCAGGCACTCTCCAGTTCATCGTCATCGAGCGTCTCGGTGAGCCCCTCGACGCCATATTCGAACGGTGTGGTGTCTTTTCGATCAAGACAACCGCCGCTATTGCCATTCAAGTTGTACGAAACGAAGGGGAGAGAGAGAAAAGGGGGGACGAAAGAAAGTGATAGAGAGAGAAAGGAAAGATGAACGAAACATAGTGATAGAGAAGATGAGAGAAAGAAAAAAAAGATAGAGAGCAAGGAAAGAAAAAAGAAAAAATGATAGAGAGGATGAGAGAAAGAAACAAAGTGATAGAGATGATAGGAGAAAGAAAAAATGATAGAAAGGATGGGAAGAAAGAAAAAATGATAGAGAAGATGAGAGAAAGAAAAAAATGATAGAGAGGATGGGAAGAAAGAAACAAAGGGATGGAGAGGATAGGAGAAAGAAAAAATGATAGAAAGGATAAAAAATTGATAGGGAAGATGAGATTGGAGTGGTTGAATTTTGACGCATGCGCTTTTTTTCCCCTTTTATATGTACAGTTGGATGCACTTGAGTATGTACACAGCGGCCACTTTGTGTTTGCAGACATCAAGAGCCAGAACCTGATGATGGGAGTGGGAGCGCAAGCCAATCGTGTGTTTATTGCCGATTTTGGCATTGCGTCAAAGTACTTCTTCTCGTACAACAAGAAGGTCCGTTCCCACGCGATAAATTGAATTGGCACTTACTCCTCACCACCACTACAATAGCACGTTGACTATGTGGAGCGCAAGGGGGCGTTTGACGGCACCATTGAGTATGCGTGTCGGGATGCGCACAAGGGCGCAAGTGTGTCGCGCAGAGGCGACATCGAGTCGCTTGCCTATCTCATGGTCCGCTGGGTCACCGGCTCTCTCTCCTGGCTCCACGAGCGCACGCATGATCCCGTCTTTAAGGTACTGAAACACCTGCCATCCACGTGTAAATAGTCACGATTTTTTTGAATTGGTCTGCGTAGGCGAAAAGTGCGCTTGTGATGGGCGGACACAAGAAATTGAACCTTCCGCCGTTTCTGCACCAATGGTTTGACGCGATCTCGCGCATGGACTATGCGGACGAGCCCAACTACAAGGTGCTCCGAGGATTGCTGCTCAAGGCTGTGGGCGGCAAGATGGACTACAAATACGATTGGTCGTCGTAGAGACGCTGTGTGTGTGTAATAGAACAACATCAGGAAGTACAGTTACATAGAGGAAATTAATAAGCAAGCACAATTCCATTCGTAGTGACTACGGAGTACTCCGTACGGATTAGTGAGTATATCCTCTAATGTTTTTTTTACTATTCGTAATGAAAAGTTGAAAAAAAGATCAATGAAAATAATTAGGAGTTTTCCTGATTGATTCTGATTTTTATATTGTAATTTTTATTTCTCACACTGTCTTTATGATGATGCGACGCGTCGCTATCGGCGGGGCGATTGTCACAGCAATAGCGGTTCTGGTTGGGCTGCGATGGCTCACAGAGAGCTTTGACACGGGCGATGTGGATGCTCCGCCTGCCTTCCTGCACGACCGGTTTGACACGGTGGTGCTGCACACGGAGAGCCACCGCCGCCTGCATGTGCGTCTTCCCGCGCTGGGGCTGCCGGGGGTGTGCGACCGCCACGGTGCAATCCCGGGGAAGTTTCTCTTTCCCGTTGTGGGCAGGTAGGTCGACAAGTGCGCTCTGCACACATCAAAATTAATAATAATGTGCGATTGTGTGAACACGGATTATCGTCCCGTTCTGTAGCTTCTCGGGTCTCTGCTCGATGCGCGCTCTTCTTGTCACCATGCTATTGGCGTCGCTCTCTGGACGGACAGTCGTTTTGCCGCTGATGGTCGGCACGCGTCTGTCGCCGCAGGGCAACAATACGCATTTCAACAGCTTCCCCTGGGACATTCACGCTCTGCGTCAGCGCTATCCACACGTCATTGACTTTGAAGAGTTTGTCAAGCGCACGTCCACATGCACCTTGATGCAAACCCTTGCCGTCGCCGAGCTGAGCGAGGGCTTTGGCCAAAACAGGTACACGCGCGCAGTCGTCGCTGTTGCGCACACATCCCGTCTCATTTTCGTTTGTGCCTTACTATGTAATAATGCTCTTGTATTATGATACTAACAAAACTTCTTTCTGTGCTTTTCTTTACACCCTAGTGGTCCCACTGAATGCTCGTCGCCCGTGCGCGGGTTTCCTCATCGTTTCAAATACTCGCGTCACTTGGAACTCACGCGAAACATTTGCTTCAAGATTCCTCGTTCCACAACTCCCACCGAAGAGGTAGCATTGTTATTATTATTAATAATAATAGTATTATTATTATCATTGTTGTTGTTGTTGTTGTTGTGTTGATAAAATATAATAATAATAATAATAATAATAATAATAATAATTATTATTAATAATTAATTTATTATTATTGTTATTATTATAATTATTGTTATTATTATTATTGTTATTGTTATTATTATTATTATTATTATTATTATTATTATTATTATTATTATTATTATTATTATTATTATTATTATTATTGTTATTAATTTTTTGTCATAGTGGAACCTTGTCAAGTACTTGCGAACCACCACTGAAGCAAGTGTTGCACTTGTGATGCGCCCGTCGTCCAGTCTGGATGCTCTCTATACGGAGGATGAGACATACGATGCGCCACGCGAGCGCAACTTTGAGTCGAGTCCCGGCGTCATCAAGTGTGCCTTGCGCCACATAGAGCTGGTGAAAAAGAGAGCCAACCACACGGGCGACCCGCTCTTTGTTGCAGTGAATCTGCAAGAAGGAGTCATTTCGCGCACTTTTGGCGGTCAACAAATGGGCAAAAACGGGATGCGTCGGTTTACGCAGAGCGTCACCAAGACGATCAGCGAAACGCTGCGCCGTGTTCAAGTTGGCCATGAAAACCGCCCGCTTGCGGTGTATCTGATAAGTGACTTGACCGGCATACCCTGCGGTGGGATCCGCTTGCCCGGCATGCTCTTCACCCGGACAGAGCAGGATGTGAGTATTCCTCGTCCAGCTGCAGTGCCCTCAAACGCAGAGTATTGTGGAGCAGAACTCGAATGGCTCACACCGTTCACCCAGGCCAGTCTTGTCAACATTAGCAAAAATCTGATGCATGAATGGGGTGTAAGAAAACAGAACGAATAATAATAATAATTATTAATCAATGGTAATTAACACACTTTTAATGTTGTCAGGCGCAAATGATGTCCGAAGAGGCGCTCTGTCCTGACCTGATTGATTCACTTGGTATGCGAAATACTTTTATTACTTATTGGTTCTCATGTTCCTTTGAGCAGATTATCATTTTGTCGACATCGAGATTGCACGTCAGTCCGAGGTGTTGGTTGCGTCTTTGAATTCGAGGTAAAATCATGAAAACATGTATAATAAGTTGTTTTACTGAGCACTTTCTTGCAAAAAAAAAAAAAAAACAGGTTGTGTATGAATCCATTTCTTGAAGAGTGGCGTCACGAGGCCAAGAAGACAACTCTGATTGTTCCTCGTTTGGATATTGTGCATACGATGAAGAATGCGCTCAAAGAAGACATTCACGCGGCCGGTCTCAAGGTCACCTCGGAACTGATCAAGTCGGGGTTGCCCAGTGATCATCTCCACGAGTAGGAGAGCATACTCACCCTGAAACCCAAAAGTGACAGAGCGAGTGTTGAAACTGTTGATTTGGAGATATAAAATATGTTGTAATTACTATTGACCATTCATTCCAACCCCTTTTATTTATTAATATTAAACTACTACTATAAACTACTACTATCTAAGCTTTCCTATGAGAAAAACACGTCTCTATAGTCTATAATCTGTGAATCTAAATCAAAATAATGTTATATTATTAATTTATTAATTATTTGGATGAATTGATTTTTTTTTAATCAACTTTTATTTCTTTTTGAAAGGTGTTTACGCATGAGAGTGCTACTGATCGCCTTGGTGGTGGCAACTGTGACGATCGGCTCGGCAAGTGCCGCGTCGGTGATGGCGATCGATTTTGGTTCGGAGTGGATGAAGGTCACTCTGGTGAAGCCTGGCGTGCCCATGGAGATTGTCCTGAACAAGGATAGCTCGCGAAAGACCCCCATGTTCATTGGCGTGAACAAGGACGAGCTGATGGTCGGAATTGACGCCAAGAATTTCGTAAGCCAATCGTTTCGCGACTCGTCAAATGTCATGCCGTCGCGATCACGCGATCGCGCTTGCCGCCCCACTCCCCCTGCTGTGTTCCTGCCGTGTCTTTGAGCCCCATCAAACTGCCCACAGATGCACACGTGGAAGTTTGACATGACTTTTTTCTCTTTTCCTTTTTTTTTTGTCTCCGTCTTCTCACTGTTTCTCTCTCTCTCTCTCTCTAACACACACACACACTTCGTTTGCTCCGGTTTCTTTTCTCAGGGTGTTCGCAAGCCAACGTTGTCGTTCGGCTACCTTCAAATGCTCCTGGGCCAAAGCATCAACAGCAGGTAGGGATGACGATGATTAATGGCTGATGTGCCACCGCACGCGCTGTGTGTCCATGCGCACTCTACTCGTCAATGTGCATCCTTACGCCTTCCCTCTCCTTAATTATGCATATATCCATAATAATTATGTATATCCCATTATTATTATTACTATTATTATTATTATTATTATTATTATTATTATTATTTTTATTATAACGTATAAATTATTGTGTTGGTCGACACAGTCGAACACACTAATTTGTAAAATAATACTCTTGTTTGTCTTGCAGCCAAGTGGAACAGTACAGACAAATGTTTCCTCACCACAAGTTGGTGCCTTCGACAAATGGACGTGATACAGTCGAGTTTGAGAGTGTGGGCATGGGCCCCGAGGAGTTGTTGTCCATCGCCTTCCGCGAGGCGCGTCGCACCGCCGAGGTTGCCTCGGAGGAGACCACACGAAGTGCCGTCATCACTGTGCCGCCTTTCTTCTCGCAAGTGCAACGCGAGGCAGTTTTGCTTGCTGCAGAGCTTGCCGAGATCAATGTGCTCCAGCTACTCAATGCCAACACAGCTTCCGCACTGCACTACGCCGTCTTCCGTCAAAAGTCCTTTAACAAGACGGCAAGCCATGTTGTCTTCTTTGACATGGGCGCAAGCAACACGGTTGCAACCCTTGCTGCCTTTAGTGTCGAGGAGCGCAAAACTACCAGTACCCTTCGTCCCAAGGAGAGCGTAAGGAAAATCAAAGAAAAGAAATGCAAAAAGGACACGGGAACAAATCTTTTTCCTTCTTCTTTTTTTATTTTCGGTGATACAGGTTCCCAAGGTGGAAATTTTGTCGGTGGCGTACGATTCGGCGATTGGCGGACTTGACTTCGAGCTACAGCTGTTGACGCACCTTGTCAAGGCGGCACAAGAGATGAAGGGTGTGAAGAGCATTGTGCTCGAGAACCCGCGTGCTATGGCCAAGCTGCGAAAGGAGGCGAAGCGCGTCAAGGAAGTGTTGTCGGCGAACCAGGAGACCAACGCACAGGTTGAGTCGCTCATTGACGATATCGACTTTAAGCTGGCCGTGACGCGTGCCGAATTTGAAGACATGTGCTTGCCGCTGTTTGAGCGAATTATTGCGCCGCTACAACGGTGTGTCAAGGAGAGCCCGGTCGAGTGGTCCGACGTGCAGCAGGTGATGCTGGTGGGCGGTGGCATGCGCATTCCGCGCGTGCAGGCTATGCTGATGGAGACGAGCGGCAAGAGCGAGTTGGGCAAGAGTATCAACGCTGACGAGGCGCCTGCGCTGGGCGCCGTGTACCGTGCCGCTGACCTGTCACCATCGGTGCTCACCAAGGAGATCATCATCAAGGACTTCAACATGTTTCCCGTTGAGGTAGTCTTTGACCGACCGGCATACACGTCGACGGGCGACGATGGCGTCACGCCTGAGGAGCATCCGGCGAAGCGTATCCGCAAGACGCTTTTTGGTCACGGTCAGCGTATTCCCGTGCGCAAGGCGGTTACGTTTGCGCATCAGGAAGAAGACTTTGATGTCTACGTGGTGTACGGCGACGGAGGCGAAAATGTCGACGCGATGCCACCCTTTGTCAACGTGTCCACCGTTCACGTTTCGGGCGTTTCCGGTGTGCTCTCGCAGCACAAGGACGACCTCAACAAGGGTGTCAAGGTGTCGTTTGCGCTTGACGCGAGCGGTCTCATTGCCGTGGGCTATGCCGAGGCGTCCTTTGAGCGCAACGTGACCGTCATCAAGCAGAAGCCCAAGAGCACGCTCGAGAGCATCTCCGATACTATCTCGTCGTTCTTTTCGGGTGGCGAAGGGGAAAAGGACGAGGGTAAGGAGGCGACGGAGGAGAGTCAGGAGGGCACGAACGACGAGACCAAGGACGAGAGTAAGGAAGAGACAAAGGAAGAGCCTAAGGAAGAGCCTAAGGAAGAGAGTCAGGAGGAATCCAAGGAGGAGTCCAAGGAGGAGTCCAAGGAGGAGTCTAAGGAGGAGTCCAAGGAGGAGTCCAAGGAGGAGTCCAAGGAGGAGTCTAAGGAGGAGTCAAAGGAGGAGTCTAAGGAAAGTGGCGAAGAGGAGGCAAAGGAAGGTGACGAGGCAGTGAAGGCAGCGGTGAACGAGACGGCGGTGGAGACAGAGACATCGTTTGAGATGAAGATTGTCAAGGAGAAGTTGGAAGTGCGACGTGAGCATGGCCACAAGCTGACGGCAAGCACCTCTGAGGTGACGCTGATCCGCGAACACCTCAACAAATTGCATGAGGCACAAGCGGTGCGCAAGGAGAAGGAGCAAGAGAAGAACACGCTCGAGTCGTTCATCTATGCGACACGCGAGAAGCTGTACGATGACGAAATGCTCGAGTACGCAACGGAGACGGAGCGTGACGCAATCGGATCACTGCTGAGCGAGACGGGCGACTGGCTCGAGGATGAAGGAGAGGATGCAGACGCCGCGACGTACCGCGAAAAGGCCGGGGCGCTCCATGCGCTTACGGACGATTGGTTTATGCGTCTCAAGGAAATTGAGGCTCTGCCAAAGGTGCGGAATATCGATGAGCATTTTTTTTGTAATAACTTTTTTGATGTCGTTTGTAGGCACTGAAAGTGCTCAAGGCTAGCCTGAATGAGACGATGATGTTTGTGAGCTATGTGAAGAAGATGAATTCGACGATGCGGTACCACACGGAGGAGGAGATTGACGGGATTATGGGGCAGGTGAATGCAACGTACGCGTGGCTCAGCAATGCGACGGACCTGCACGAAAAGGTGGCCAAGCACGAAGATTCCGTGCTGCGCTCGTCGGATGTGCTGGACAAGGCCAACCAGTTGGACATTGCGACGCGTCTGTTGCTGCGTAAGCGTCCGCCGCCGCCACCACCACCGCCGCCACCGTCCGCGAAGAAGGACAAGAAGAAGGGTAAAAAGGGAAAGAAGGGAAAGAAGGCGCCCAAGAAGACGCCTGTGGGCGACGACGCTGACACCTCGCCCGTGCCCGACGACGACACTACCACGTCGGACAGCGAAGGGACGTCGCCTGTGCCCGACGTCGACCCTACGGTCGACAGCGAGACGCAGGACAAGGAGAAGGACCCAGAGGCCGAGACGACGCCCGAGACGGACGAAGAAGCGACTGCTGACAAGACGTCAAGTGACGAAAAGACCGATTTGTGAAGAGCAAGCATGCGAGAGAGGGAGAGTGATTGAGATTGAGAAAGAAACAAAGTAGTGAGAGTGAGACATAGTACGAGAAAAAACAAAAGTGAAAGATCACCCAATAAAAACATTAAAATACAATACAGTTTGAACTGAAATGCACTACCAAAACAAAACTAAACAGAACAAAAAAATACATATTAATTTATATATTATACTATTTGATGGGAAGTGAACAAGACGATTCATCAGACGTGAGCGAGCGGGTCGTGAGGATTGGCGTGGCGCGCGGCAAGGCGCTCACGAGCCTCCGGGTGAGCGTCGCGTGCCGCCATCTCGTAGAGGCGCAGAGCATCGGCAAGGCGCGCCGTTTCGGAGACGCCTCGTCGGTCCTCAATGCAGCGCGCCAGACGGAACCGCGCCTCGGCATTGCCCAGTTCGTGTCCACGCGAGTACCAGCGCACCGCCTCGGCGTCATCCAGCGCCACGCCGAGTCCCTCCTCGAGCATCTCTGCGTAGTTGAGCAGCGCCTCTTCGTCGTCCTGCTCGGCTGCCAGCAGAAACCACGAAGCGCCTTCCGCCAACGACTGCTCCACGCCACAACCCGAGCAATACGCAATTCCCAGGGCGCACTGCGCCTTGGCATATCCCTAGGAGAAAAGCAAGGACGAAACGTTAGTGAGAATAAAGAGAAGCACAGACGTGCAGCTGCGCTAATATTACTCTGTCGGCAGCACGTCGATAGTAAGCGGCGGCGGACGCAGGCGAGACGCCTTCGAGAAGCAGACCCTGGCCGTACATGTTGGCAAGGTTGTAAACGGCATCAAGCGAGCCCTTGGCCATGGCAATGCGAAAGTGACCCTCGGCCGTCTCGTAGTCGCCCTCGACCAGACAGCAGTAGCCCAGGTTGTTGATGGCCCCTGCGTGGTGCTGCTCGGCGGCCGCACCGTACAGCTGCTTGGCCAAACTCAAGTCTGCCGGCATGCCGTGGCCCGCCTCGCAGCATACACCCAGATTGTTCTGCGCCGCTGCGTGGCCCTGGGCTGCTGCCTTGCGGAACCACGCAACTGCCTCGCCGGCATTGCGCGCCACGCCCTTGCCACTGTAGTACAGCGAGCCCAGATTGTTTTCAGCTCGAGCGTATCCTTGCACGGCTGCTCGACGGTACAGCCGTGCTGCCCGTGCGCTTCCCGAGTCTCCCTCGCCACTTGTACTTGCTGTCTCCGCTGCCGTGTCCCCCTGGTCGCTGCTGGCGTCCACGCGGCCATGTTCGTACAGATACCCCAGATTGGTCAGTGCATCGGGGTGATCCTGATCAGCTGCACGTCGGTAAAATGTGACGGCAGCAGCAATGTCGCACTCGCACCCTTTGCCCGCTTCGTAGAGTCGCCCGAGTGCATTGAGTGCGTCTGCGTGGTCCTTCTCGGCGGCCACACGGTACCAGTGCAACGCCGCCTGTATGTCGGTGGCCACACCAAGTCCCTTTTCGTAGCAAGCACCCACCATGTTAGCGGCGTCTGCAAGGCCAAAGCGTGCGGCGGCAAGACCACGCTTGAAGGCCAGGTCGTGCGACGGCTCGACTCCCACACCAAACATGTACTTGCACGCCTGCAGGTACAGCGTTGTGGCACCGTCCTCATCCATGGGCTCCCAGTCTGGGGTTCCCGATGCCAATGCAAGGTTTCGGATGCCCTATGCAACATGGGGTCAATAAGACAATTTGACGGGGGGTTTGTTGTTCGCTGCGTGCACCTGTGTCGCCTGACGCGATCCTTGCGTTGCCACATCGGCGATTTTGATGGCTGTCGTTGTCAAGAGATCTTGACACTCTTTTTCAATATCTTCCGCAAGCTCGTCCGCGCGTTTGCCAAATTTCTTATTGACAAAGTGAGTTGAGGTGCGAAGGCTGCAGAGTGATTGACATAATAATGTGATAGAAGAAGAAGAATGCAGTCCATTGAATTGTTACAATTGATCATGGTGAGTGTTGGTCAGTCATGAACTGCCTTGAATACCTTGCAAACAGTGTAAATGCCTCAGCGAGGGGTTCGTGAAGTCGACCAAGCGACGTTTTCATGACTGCCTCGTCTTCCAGCCCTCGAATGTCGTCCTGGTGAGAGAGAATTCGATCCTGCAATGCAAAAATTCAAAAAATTCAAATGGGAAACAAGAGAAGCAGTGAACCAGCGCACCTTGACCGCCTCAAAGCGTTTTAACAGATCATCGCCATGCTGTGGGACAGAAGAACGGAGTTGAGAAACGGGCTGAAAGTGGTTTGGCGCTGACGAAACAATCACCTTGAATTTTTTGGCGACGGACGCCGTGTGCAGACACAGTTGAACCAAAAGCTCAACGCAGCTGTCGATTGTAGTCATTTGGTGATCAAATATAGTGTATGAAAACTATGAATATTATGAATCGATGATTATCAAATTCAATGTTTTGACAGTGTGAGTTGTTATGATTTGTAATCAACTCACAAAGCGAAACAACGAAAGGATCACGCTCTTGGTCGCAGCCCTGATCCGACGATGACAGCCATGCTGCTGCCTTCAACCGAAAGACTAAAGGCAGGAGAGACGCGCACGTGCTCCAGCCGGGCATTCGTGAGGAACGCAAGGCACTGCGGTTGCGAAAAGCCAAAGCCCTCTGCTCCCTCTCCTCCCTCTCCTGACGCCTCCCAATCCCAATGAACAAAGAGCCCGCCGGGCGCAAGGAGGCGACTGAGGCGTGCAACCGTTGCGCCTGCGTCATCGACGAACGAGAGCACACTCGACGCGACAATCACACTGAACTTGTCCGTCAGACTCTCGAGCGAATTCACCGTCTCAACATTTGCCAAATTCTTAGCCGTCACTTGCTTCAACATTTCCGTCGACGTGTCCATCGCTACCACGCGCTGCGCCCGCTTCGAAAGCATTGCAGTCAATACTCCGCTTCCGCAGCCAAAGTCAAGGACCGTCTCCACTGGGACACGTCGCTGCGCCACTTCGCGCTCAAGGGACGAATACGCCAACTCGGCGTACGCGTGCACTTGTGCGTTGTCCTCCCACGTGGCCGCCTCGTCGTCCCAATTCATTGTGGCAAAAGTATTATTCGAATTTCGAATAAAAAATAAATGAAGTGAATTCGTGAAAAATTCTCATTATTGATCGGGATTTGTGCTGCTCTTTGCTTTTTATAATGTCTTGTTTTGTCATTGGGTACAACTCTCTATTATCTATTTAATAACTTCTTGTTAGGAATGTATTATTAACACTACAAGTAATACAATGCATTCGCGATAGGCTAGCCCCGAGCATCCTCGCCGGTAACGAACGTCAGGGACCGGGAACAACAGCAGGCACAACACCATTGCCGGTGCGGTAGATCAGAATGTCGCCGTCGTTCGTTGCGCCGTCCCACTCACTCCAAATGCGACCCACAGACAAAGACTGTTTGATACGCGGATCGAGTGGCTGTAGACGACGACACAGCTCAACCGCCGAGATCACCCTCTCCCCTGCTTCAAATACCCTCTGCTTGGGTCCCAGTGCGTCCACCAGCAGCTGTGTTAACATCGTTCGCTTCTTGTCACACCACGCCGGTGCGTCCTTGATCGTACTCGTGATCATCTGCCGTCCATGACCCGCCACAGGCGCACCCTGCCGTCCCATCGTCAGCTTCTGCTCGACACGCAGTGCTCCCGCGCTGCAGAAATCACACACCACAAGTACACTGCACCCGCGCCACTCCACCTCATCCTGAAGTATTTGGTAGAGAGAGGCCAATGAGAAGCGAGTGACTCGTCCACCAAGCGTCGTCTGCGCATCACTCAACAAAAGTCCTCCTTTGCTGTCCTCCACGCCATGACCCAATAGGTGCACGACAAGCAGCGTGTCTTCGCCGGCACTCGTACCCACATCCTGTGCAAGCGCCCGTGCTGCAACCGTGATCGCGCTTTTGGTCACCCGGTCTCCCTGGTGTCGGTCAACAACAGTGCGCACTTTGAAATTCCGATTGGTCCACAGTTCAGCAAGCTTGTCGACACTGCGGACGACGCCGGGCAAACTGGGATACCCTTCAAGCACAGTATTGACCTTCCTGCCATACCGACTCACCCCAATAATCAATGCTGCCGCGTGGGTGTACACTGGAGAAGCACATGTAGCTATATAAATAAAAATCAGTGAAAGTGCATATTTTCGCATTCATACCATTTGGCTGTGCGGCCACCCACCACTCTTCCAGTCGCTCGTTGCACACTCGCTCGCCAGGATGCGCTGCCATCTCCGCCCGCACACTCTCCATTTGTCGGTAGTGCGCCGGTGTACGTGCAACTTCTTTTGGTGGGAACAGCGGTGACTCGCTCTTGAGTGGGTGGGCCGGCACAACCACAGGAGTGCCACGCCATCCCCATCGCAGTGACCGCGTCTGCTCACACACCTCCACACAAATCTGCTTCACAGTGCGCTGCACCCGATCTGCGTCACTGTCGTCCATCACGTCAATGCGCACAAACGACTCGTTGGCATTGAGCCGCACTCGCACAGGCGCACACCCCGCCATCGTCATGGCATTGGTGCATCGCTGTGTCGCCCGGATTGGACTGTTGAGCAGCGACGTGCGCCACAACGCCACCATCAGCAGATGAAACGTCGCAAGCGAGACGGGAAGCAGCTCGTCGTTGACAAACTGGAACAGGAAGAGCTGAGCGGGCACAACGACAGGAATGTCGAGGAAGGCAGCGTGGTGGGGAAGAAGCATGGGCACAAACAGACGGTCGTCGCGACGGAGAGCAAGACATAGTCGCTCAAGAGAGAGCATGAAGGAGGGAACATCGGTGACATCGGCGCCAGCAAGGAGGGGAACAAGGTCAGGCTCGGGTGCAGGAAGAGAGTCAATGACAGGTTCGGAGGGATGAGAAGGTACGCTGTGGCGGTCAGACTCAAGCTCGGAACTCGACGGCTTGTCAAAAGCTCGGAACAGTTTTGCCCAGAACGAGAGAGTCTTTGTAGACTCAGAGGGCACAGCGACAGGCGACGGCACAGGCTCGGCAGGAGGTGACACTGTTTGTACTTCCACCTCAGCCTCACGGGAAACAGCAAAGAGCTCTCCAGCACGACTGGACGGCGCAGTCCACACCAACCACTCCGCTACCTCCGCCGGAAACCCACTCTCAGACTGCTCTTTCGACGCGTCCAGCTCGCCCAGAAGCCGCGTCGTCCGCTGTATTCCATCGTCTGCGTGCTCCACTCCAGCTGCAGTCACCTCGCGCAACATCGTCTGCGCTCGCTTGCTCGTTGCGCGTCCCCACTGCGCCATCACCACCGAGCACAACAGTTCCAGCGCTCCAATCAGTCGCGGCACATCAAACACAATCGTGTCCGTCCCCTTCACAACCTCACTCGTCGCATCCTCACGACACACCAGAATGTCCGCAGCACTCTCAAGATACGGTACAAGACCCTCTCGTATCGCACTCTCACTCGCCAACATCCCCCCCAGTCGCACCACCGGATCGTCGTTCAGCTCCAGTCCGTCCAGTGAACTCACACTCGACAGCAGCGGCACACGTCCCATTCGCGCCCATCGTCCAATCAGATCCTGTGCCGCCACAAACTCAAGCGGCAGTGTGCGATTACGCACAGCCTTGTACATCGCCGTGCTCACTGCATCCAGTCCAACTCGCTCACGGCTGCCCACCTGAAAAAACGGCACACCCCGTGTCTCGCGTGGCATCATCAGATGACTGCCAAGCACAGGTCCGACCAATCGCAAAATCTCACGCGAAACAAGCGAAACCAGATCGTCAGGGATAGTGTTCTCGGCGAACGTGTCAATGTGAGTGCCGACAATGATGACGCGGAAGTACGACTTGGCCGTGGTGGGCACCTGATGTGCAATGATGTCCGCCCACTTCGACAGGTGCTCGTACTGTCGTTGCGCCTTGAGAGCATCGTTCATGACAGACAGGTCAAAGACAAGCACATACACCGACTCGGAGCCCATGAACAGTGCTGGAAGTGAATCGTACATCGACTCACCTGTCGGCAAAAACAGATCAATATTCGTCAGCACTTGCACAGGAAATGACTCCACTTTGTCTTACCTGCAAAATCAAAGGTGTCTATGTCTACGTGCTCTTCACGCAGCTCGCTCTCCAACAGTCCTCGCACAAATGCCATCTCCGTTGACATTGTGGGCTCAGCCGACGGTGCGACTGTGGGCGCGTCACGAGATGGTGCACTGCTCACACTCGCTGGTCCAGCGTCTGCATGCGGAGCTGAAGTAGTAGGTGCAGCTGTGGTTGATGGGTGGTGAGGATCAGCCGCGTGGGATGGGCCAGCTGCCTCCTCATCAGCGCTGCTCGTGTCCTCCGCCACTTCCCCTTCCTTCTCCTCCGTCTTCACCCCCATCACACTCCTCAGATGAAACTCATCCACCGGCACACTCACAAACACCCTCATTCCCTCGTGGTAAACCATCCGCAGTTTGTGCAGGCGCGTTGCCACCGACCGGTCCTCTTCGCCCGGCAGTGTCTCGCCCCTCAGCGCAGCCACCAGAGCAGTCTTGCCCGCCTCCGTCGCACCCAAAAACAGCACTTTGATCGACCGACTCACCACTGACCCACGAGCCAGTGCCGCAGAGAACGCAATGTCGGAAGGACGCAGAATGACACTGAAAGAAGAAAAGCGAGTCAATGAGTACTACATCGGTGCATTCTGTTGGATGCAGTTACGGAATGTTCAGCTCATGTGTGGGCCATTGTGCCTCACTTCCGTCTTCACAGTGCGCAATGAGTGTCTTTCCATCCGACGACAACTCAATCGCTGTAATGGTGCTACATGTTCAATACGAGGTCAGTTACACACGTACAAATAGTGTGTTTCGTACCTGTCTGTCGCACTGAGTGTCTTGAGCTGTGTTCCCTTTGCAACGCTCAGTACTTTCAAGATGTTATTTGAACCATGGAAAATGGTCTTTCCATCACGAGAGACACACACTCGTCGAAAACCGCTGAACACAAAAAACAAATGTGTCATCTTACAATCTCAATCTTGTTTTTGCTTTGATTGTGTACTCTGAAAAGTCCACAAAAGTGCGCACACACTCTCCCGAATGCACATTCCACACTCTGACTCCGTCAGACCCACAACTGACCACATGCGACCCATCAGAGCTATACACTGCTGATGCGACACCACTAAACCAAAATCCAGTCAGTCACTTCCATTTCTCTCTTCCCATTCTCATACCCAAAATGACCAGTCAGTGTTTTTGTGCACTCTCCACTAACACTTGACCATAGCTTGATTGTCTTGTCTCCCGAAGCACTGAGAATGGTCTTTCCATCGAGTGAGAATCGCACTGACCAAACCCACCTACAAATCCAATTCCATTCCAAATCCAATTCCCATTCACTCTCTTTCTCTTACCCTTCGTGTCCCTTAAATGTCTTTTCGCACTCTTTCCTCTCAATGTTCCACAACTTCACTGTCTTGTCAGCTGAGCCACTCAGTGCTTTCTTTTCATCCGGTGAGAATTGCACATCCAACACATAACTACAACAAGAGTGAAGATCAACTCACACAAACACTGAGTCACAATCAATCGTACACTAAGTGTCCCTCTAATGTGACTTTGCACTCTTCTCTTTCAATGTCCCACACTTTCACTGTCCCGTCACCAGAACCACTCAGTGCCTTTTTGCCATTGCGAGAGAACACGCCAGAATACACATGGCTAAAACAAAAAATCACAACAGATTCCACGAGTGAACATTTCTTACTCTTTGTGTCCTTTCAGTGTCTTTTTGCACTCTCCACTCTCAATGTTCCACACTTTGAGTGTTTTGTCCCACGAAGCACTCAGAACACTCTTTCCATCGCATGAAACATCGACAGTGTAAATCACACTACGAATAACAAACAAACAGTCAAAGTGATCCCAGCCAAAAAGTGTCCACTCACCTTGTGTGTCCTTTCAGGTTACGCACTAATGTTTGGTCTTTGGTCCTCCACACTTTCAGCTCTCCATCCCCTCCTCCACTGATAATCGACGTCCCATCAGGTGTCACTGCCACACCGCAAATGCCCTTGCGGTGTCCTTCGATCGACGCCAGAGGACACTCAATCTGATCAGTTCCCGTCTCACTCTCACCAAACAGAATCACTCTGTTTGTGTGCGGATCCGCATACGCAACAGCACACTCGCCGATGCGCACGAACGGCATTCTACACCACCAAAGACAACGCTCAATCGTTGCAAATCGCCCTTTCGACTTCACTCGACGACAAAACAATCAAATCATTCGACAAAACAAAGAGTGAAACCGTTTTCGTTCCAAAATCCCAAAATCCACAAACAGTCATTCACAACGACGGGAGGGCATGCCACCCCCTCCGTACACGCCGACTGCACCCCCCCTGCCACTGCGTCGCATCGCATCATTTCCCAAAATAAAATATGTTCGACTGATTTTCGTCCCACAAAAAAAAAAACAAAACACTCAAACTTTTGAAGGTCAGCACAAAACGACTCAGGACGCACAGACACACACTGGCACAGCGCACAATACAAACATGCGTACCTGGGCGTGTCGGTGGTCGGTCGCAGTGGGCGCAAACGGAGCAGAGAGTGCAGTTCGTGGCGGAAAAGAAGTCACACTCTACAACACACCATCAGCATCACTGTGCTGCTGCGTGCGGTGCACCACATCCAATGCGTACCTACAACTTCTTAGAGTGCTTCAAATGAAATTAATAATTATTACAAATAGTCTATTCACTATAATTATATTTTTATTATTATTATTATCTATTCGTCTCGGACTTGTTATGACTTGTTATGATGTCAAAAACTGCCCAAAGAAAGAAAGATCGTAGATTGTAATCGCATGCGGCGGGCGGCATGCCTGTCGCATACTATCCAAAAAAAATAAGAAAGAATGAATAAACTAAAACGGTATTTGTGGGCAAAGTCTGGCTCATTAAAATATTATTATATTATTGTGTATTAAGAGAGAGTCCTGTCTCTTTTCCATCATCACTTCTTCTCGCCGTACTTTTGCTTGCGCAGGTCGGTCAAGTGACGACGGGCATTCTCTAGGACTGTCTCCGCCTCAAGCACACGCATCTGGGCCTCAATTTCGGCGGCCTGGTTCGCCTTGACGCTCTTGGACGTAGCTTCCCCCCGCTGCGGCTGGATGATGCGCACTGTCTGGCACAGTTCGTCGAGATCCTCGCCCACACGACGACCACAGTCGGCAAGTGTCGACTGCTTACCCTTGTCCGGACACTTGTTGCCACTGGCGAGCACGAGCTGTTGCACACTTCCGTTGACAATCTTGGAGGCAGCAATGACCGCTTCGAGCTTCTTATCGCCCGCCGCCGACTCCTTGGCAGTGCGACACAGGTTCTGCACACTTTCCGCAACCACCGTTGCACAGCTCACCAGACCCTGAGCCCATGTTCCGTCGTCAAAGTATGCGTTGTCGCTTTTGGCCAGTTTCAGACCGGCTTCATCAATGGCCTAAAAAACAACACAAAAATTAATGAGTGTATTTTTTCGAGGGTTTATTGTGGACTGTACCTTTTGACAGTTGTTTGCGGCCTCCACAAGATCACCAGTAGACGATCCAATGCGACGAACGGCGTCAAAGAGAGCGCGCTCAAGCTCGGACGCGGGCTTGTCGGGGGAGCCGGACAAGTCGAGCGATTGCATCGCCAGACGAATCGAGTTCTGCACCATGTCCATTTCCGACTGAATCAACGCCTTGGCTGTCTTGCGTTGTCGCTCAATTGCGTTCTTTTCGTTCTCTTGCGCTGCTAGTTCCGCCGCGGCGCGAGTTTCAGCAATGGCACGAGCGACCGCCTCGCGATGCTCCTCCGTGAGCCTGTTGAGGTGCAGCTTGTGTTCCTGGCTCAGTCGCGTGCGTTGCTGTTCATGCTCGGCCATAAGCTGAGCTGTTGTCTGTTGCGCCACTGCCGCCTTACGCTCCTCCTCGGCGCGCTTCTGCAACAACTCCGCCTCGTGTGCTTTGGCCAAGGCGGCGTGGCGGAGTGCCTCGGCGTCGGCCACCGCCTCTGTTGCATCAAGAATGTCAATGAGTGCCTTGGCAATGTCGGCACCAGCAGCACCTACAGCATCGGCCGACGGGGGTGGCATGGTCTGCACCAACTGAGCCAGTGACTGTGCCTGCTCAACACAGTGCTGTACGGCACCCGCCAGCAACACGCGGTCGCTGGGATCGCTCACGGCATGCACCGTCTCCGTTGCAAGGTCGACAAGGCCACTGAGGTGACCCACAACAGCATCGAGGGCTGTGTCACCCTCGTCAAAGAGCTGCCCGTCCACATGGCTAACAGTGGCTAACACGAGAGCCTTGCTGCCGGACGACACCACCTCGGCCTGATCGACAAGGAGCAGACGCCACGCGTCAAACTGCTCCGTGTCGACGGCAAAGCCCGCACGCTCCACCGTACCGACGAGACGCGTCGCGCGCGCCACCAAATCTTTAAAGCGCGGTGCATAGAACGCACCGGCGGCACAGCGACTGTCGGTGCCGACGGCCATGTCGTGGAGCTCGGGCGGGATGATGTCCACATCAAACTTGACTGGGTCGACTTCGGGAAGAGGGTCGAGGTCGCAGAAGTCGGCAGGAATGAGCCCCACAATGCCCTTGGCGTTGCGTGCGAGGTACCAGTCGGGGGGCAATTCGGGACCTTCCATCTGCAGCACGAAGAGACGGTCGCCCTCGCGGGTGTTGAGCTCTTGCGGGCGTTGCGTGACGTGCTTGTACTTGCAAGTGGCCTGACGGGCAGGGTCGCGCAGGTGGCCCAGGATGGAGCGCATAGCGACGCGACGTTGCTCCTGCATGGTCGTGGCCACCTTGGACAACACAGAGGCACCCTGCAAGAACAAGTCACGTTCGCTGGTCACCAGGTCCACCAGACCCTGAAACTGCTCGTCCTCGAGGCGGCACGTGAAGTTCAGAATCAATTCGTAGGCGGCTTTGGACGACTGGTCATACTACGGAGCGATAGAAAGGTCGAGTAAATACAGAGAGTATACACTATTTGATGGGAGGGAGTGGCGAACACCTTTTCAATAAGTTCCGTGACGCGTTCTTCGTTCTTGCGGACCGTAGCCGGGTCGGCCTTTGAGCTACGTGCGTAGCTCTCCGTTTCGCTGCGCAGTCGGTCGAGCAGCTTTCGGTCCGACTCGACGGCCTTGATAGCCTTGGCAATAGCGGGCATGTCGCCGCGACGCATGTGTTGGTCCATGGGGTAAAGAAAGAACTCACGGGCGTGGCGCTCGAAGGCGACCTGGTGTGTGGCTATGGAGAGGTGAGCCTCGGAGCAGACGCCATACGCGACGCCCAGCGAGTTGTCTGTGCCCAGCACTCCTGCCATGTCGCCCAGCACACGTCCCAGCTTGCCAATGGCCACACGGTCCGGTCCGCTCGTCTTGAGCAGGTCTGTCTTGCCGAACGAGAGCATGCCGTCTTGCGCCGCCTTGGGGTGGAAGTACTTGAGCGTTCGTGTCTCGACGTCCTTGTGGTGCTCCTGGAGGCGTTTCAACAAAGACTACAGGGAAGCACACACATAGATGTATAATGTGAGTACGAGAAAGAAACAAAGAAAAGAAGCAAAAAAAAAGAAAGAAGAAGATACCTCTTGTTCGAGGATGGACGCGTACTCAGCCTTCATTTTGGACAGCGGTTCGGTTCGCGAGAGCTTCTCGGCGACAGACTGCAGGGAACGCCAAGCGAGACGGTGAGACGATGACAAGGAGCGAGGGGAGTGAATGGGTTGCTTGTACCTGATGGAGAATGGCAAAGGCGCGGCCGACGGCCATGGTGGTGGAGAGGGGACGACTGCCAGCGTTGGATTTGGCTTTTGAGGGCGATTCCGTGGGGTGCAGGAGGAGCTTTGTTGTGGTTGCGCCTTTGGTCTTGCGTGAGAGCATTTGTGGAGAGGACGGGGTGCTGCTGATGGCAGGGCGTTTCTCGGCGTCTGCGCTGGCGCTCTTTTCGGCATCGGCGGTTGCGATTGTCGGTGCGGTTGTGCTGCGCTCGATCGAGGGCCGATGCGCCGCGGTGCCGGCAGACGCGGCCGACGTCGACGGTGCGGCTGCTGGCTTGGGCACAGGCGAGGTGGCGGGCTGCGGAACGGGGGGAGGCGGGCGAGTAGGAACTGTGGAAAAGGGTTTTAAGGGAAGGGGTTCCGATGACAAGGAAGACGAAAGGAGAGACGGAAAGGCTGGGGAGATCTTACGAGGCTTTGTTGGGGAGAAAGTTGGAGGTGGGGCGGGCGGCGAAGAGGGCGGTCCGGGCGCCGGACGACCTGGAGGGCATTTTTTGTCCATGGCTATTGGTAAGGGAAGGGGGGGGGCGAATCGGAGATGAATGGAGAAGGAGGGAGTGTGTGTATGTGGAGCGGGGGAAAGAGGATGGGAGGGAGGAGAGAGGAGAGAACGTAAAGCTTTTGATTTGTGACAAAAGTCAAAAGTGATTAGGCTGTCTGTCGCTATCGATTATCTCATCTTGTCTCGAACTTTCGAAGTCAACAGTCAAAACTCAAAAGTGATTTGTTGCTGATTGCTTGGTAGGTAGTGTGAAGTGTGGGGCGTGGTGTGCGATGGAGTGTTGAGTGAGCTCTTTGTCGTGATGGGCTGTTTTTGGCTGGCGTACTGGTGATGGTTGCTGTCGACGCAGTTGGCATGGCGCTGGTGGAGTCGGAGGTGCGTCCGTGCTGGGAGGGCTGCAGGGTGACGGCGAGATGAAATAAAAGTGAGCGGTGGGTGCGGGAGGACGCGTCCTGCGAGTGTATTTAGGCTGCATGCGCACGCCAAAAAAAGGCCACGGGGAAAAAGAGAAGCGTTGCGGTTGACAGAGGGACTCGCAGAGTTCTCTGTGATGCGCAATGGGTGCAGCGTGTTTTTGAGCAGAGTACTTACGGCGGTGCGGCGCGTAGGAATGGAAGGAAGCAGCATGCAGCGTCGTGTGAAGAGCGCCATTCACCTGGGGACGTTGGAGGGGCCGCAGAAGCGACTGCTCCAAGCTCACTCGCAGTCGGGGCGCGCGTCGCCGACCCCCGAGGCGGAACGCACTGAAACGTGGCTGACTCAGTCTCCTGCAGGGTAAGAAACGCAAGCACGTCGAGCAGTTGTCTCTGAACGGCTGTTGATGTAGTCGGATTGCTAGTGGCGAGATCAGTTCGCAAAGGCTGTCGCGTGACAAGCTTGTTGTTGGTAGGGATGTGTTGGTGTTTGTATTGTGCATTGTATGTGTGTGCATTTTGTGTGTGAGCAGAGAGAGTGTGTATACAGAGAATGTGTGTGTATGCGTTGTGCATACTTGTGCTTAGTGTGTGTGTGTGTGTGTGGCAGAGTGTATGAGAGTGATGATGTCTGTGGTGTCGATGGCGTCTGTGATGAGCGTGTGTATAGTGCGTGGGTGTGTGTGAGCGAGTAAGTGAGTGAACTGACTGTAACCTGCAATTTCTTGTTTTTTGTCTGCCCACAGTGATGGTGGGGCTGCCAGCACGCGGCAAGACATTCATTGCGTCCAAGCTGGCGCGCTACTTGCGCTGGCTTGGTGTCCAGACACGTGTGTTTAACTGTGGAGTGTATCGTCGCGAGCAGATCGGAGCGGAGATGAAGAGCGAGTTCTTTGATCCGTCAAACAGCGAGAATGTGATCCAGCGCAATGTGGTTGCCGAACAGTGCTTGTTGGTAAGTGGCGCACATGTACTATGTATGTATGATGTATGTATGATTGTGTGTATGTGATAGAGAAAACGGGAGAGAAATATAATAATATAGAGAGGAAATGGATTGAGAGAGAGAGAGAGAGAGAGAGAGAGAGAGAGAGAGAGAGAGAGAGAGAGAGAGAGAGAGAGAGAGAGAGAGAGAGAGAGAGAGAGAGAGAGAGAGAGAGTAACAAAGTGAGAGATACTTAATGGGTTTCATAGGATGCACTGGACTGGCTGAGCAAAGGCGACGGTCAAGTGGTGGTGTACGATGCGACAAACACGACGCGAGAGCGACGAAATCGGGTCATTGAGTTGTGCAAAGACGCCAGTGTTCGTGTATTCTTTGTCGAGAGTGTGTGCGACGACAAGAGTGTCGTCATGGCCAACGTGAATTCGGTCAAAATCAACTCAGACGACTACAAGAACATGGACGCCGAGGACGCGGCCAAGGATTTTCTCGAGCGCATCAAAGTGAGTTGCTGGTCCGAAAGCCAGTCCGTCTGACGAGTAGTTGTGTTCCATGATGTGTAGATGTATGAAAAGGTGTACGAGCGACTGGACCGCGATCGCGACGGCGACTTAAGCTACTTGCAGCTGTACTCGCATGCAGGTCATTATGTCATCAACAGACCAACTAGTACGAGAGGGATCTGAGGATTGCGAAAGGATAGAGAGCAATACGGACTGGATGAGTTAATAATTATGTTGGTGTGTTCTTTTTGTGCAGACAGCGGCGCGGGCTATCTTGAGTCGCGGATCGTGTACTATCTGTTGAACCTGCGCATTGGACAAGGCACTGTCTTTTTCTCCCGCGTACGTACTAAAATTAAATAGACAAAGAGAACAAATGGAGAGAAAGAGAGAGAGTACATAGTGATTGTGAAAAGGCGCATGTGATTGTGGGCTGAGATTTTCTTCTGCACTTAGCATGGCGAAACGGAGTACAATGTCAAGGGGCGCATTGGCGGGTACGTTTGGTGATTGTGTGTGTTTGCTTTAGATCATTTCTTTGACACGATTTTTTTTTTGTTACACAGTGACAGTGGATTGGCTCCGCGTGGCCAATTGTACGCCACAAAATTGCGAGATTTTTTTCTGGAGCGCTTTGACGAGTCGCAGTCACTGGAAGTGTGGACGTCGACACTGCGACGGACGTGTCAGAGTGCTGAGCCCCTCTTGGTAGCTGTACGACCGCAATGCCACTACCTTTCTTGTTTTGGTTGTCTCTAACGCGTATATATATTTGTGTGTGTGTGTGTGTGTGTGCGTGTGTTAGAGAAAGAACTCGCATGTGACACGTTGGCGCGCGCTCGATGAGATCGACGCGGGCGTGTGCGATGGGCTGACATACGAGGAGATTGAGGCAAAGTATCCGGAGGAGTTTGCGGGGCGCGACCGTGACAAGTACAACTACCGCTATCCACGGGGAGAGGTACGCGCGTCAATTACCGTTTAGCACGAATGACAGAGACAAAAAGAGAAATAATCAAAAATATGAATGTGGTTGTGTGAATAGTCGTACCGGGACCTTGTGATGCGACTGGAGCCTATTATCATGGAGCTGGAGCGCACAGCCGGGCGTGTTGTCGTTGTGTCGCACCAGGCAGTTTTGCGCTGTCTTCTTGCGTACTTTCTTGACAAGCCCCCTCACGAACTGCCCTACATCAACGTGCCTCTTCACTGCATTCTCAAGCTTGTGCCCGGTGCCTATGGTAACAGGTACTGCAACTGCCTCTTTGATGTGCCACCTTTCTCTGTTCCCGCTGACTCTCCTGTCTCGAATAGCATTGAAAAGTCGCCCATGAACATTCCGGCTGTGGACACGTACCGGCCTCGCGTAAGTGGGATATAGTGAGCTGTACTAACTTTGTTAATAATAATAATTAGTTCTAATAATATTAACATTCTTCTTCTTATTATTATTATTGATACTCACTTTTGCATTCTTCTCGCCTCTAATCCCTGTGAATATTAGCCCAACGTAAGTGTGGGACACACGAAACCACTTGTGGGGGTCAAGGAGGAAATGACTCAAGAGAGCGCGCTGGAGAAAGAAGGGGGTCTGCAGATGAGTGGGAGCGCTGAGTGAAATAGAATACAATTCGATTACATTCGACTATGAGCAAATATACATATATGAAATCACTTGTGGGGGTCAAAGAGGAAATGACTCAAGAGAGCGCGCTGGAGAAAGAAGGGGGTCTGCAGATGAGTGGGAGCGCTGAGTGAAATAGAATACAATTCGATTACATTCGACTATGAGCAAATATATATATATATATAATTACATACATATATGAAATCACTTGTGGGGGTCAAAGAGGAAATGACTCAAGAGAGCGCGCTGGAGAAAGAAGGGGGTCTGCAGATGAGTGGGAGCGCTGAGTGAAATAGAATACAGT
>CALSCP010001888.1:0-11313 GCA_943704425.1 Ministeria vibrans ATCC 50519
AGAGAGAGAGAGAGAGAAAGGAGGGAGAAAGAAACAAAGTGATAGAGAGAGAGAGAGAAACAAAGTGATAGGCAGAGAGAGAGAGAGAGAGAGAGAGAGAGAGAGAGAGAGAGAGAGAGAGAGAGAGAGAGAGAGAGAGAGAGAGAGAGAGAAACAAAGTGATAAAGAGAGAGAGAGAAAAACACAGTGATACAAAGAGAGAGAGAGAAACAAAGTGATAAAGAGAGAGAGAGAGAGAGATAGTGATAGAAAAGAAAACCAATAGAGAACGACAGAGGAAACATGCATGAGATTTGGTCCTTCGATCGTTGACGTGTTTCATACTGGTGGATTTGATGTGATTTAAATTTTTCAGGTGCGATGGGTGGTAGATTTGGCCACGAACAGCCTTGAAGGAGAGTAGGCGACACTGGACCGTCTCAGCCTCATACGAGAAAAGCTTTGCCGGATCGATATCAACAAAGGGCCCTAAAGTGTAAGAAAAATAGTAATAATTTATGAGGTGACGAAGTTGTGTTAGAGTGCACAAAAGAAGACGTACGGTCAGAGCCGGCGACGGTAACCATGTCAACAGGAACAGGGAGGACCAAGTTGACAGCCAGACCGCTCGAAAGGATCTTGGGGAAGTGCTTTGCCATGGTCGTCTCGGTCAGATTCCAAAAGTTCTTCAGAAACATCACGTCGCCCTTTTGCATTTCGCGCGTGATGAGCTCGGCGCGTTTTTCCGTTTGCATAAAGTACTGCGCATACGTGCGAGAAGAACAAAACAAACAAAAGAACGAAGAGCGTATTGAGAAAACCATTCATACAACAGAGAAGAGCGTATGATAGGATACCATAGGTTGAGTGAAGACGGTCGTGGCGACTTGGAGAAACTCGCTCTGGTGCTTGTTGTAACCACGCGAGAAGGCAGTCATGGTGACAATAATGGTCTTGAGCACCAGACGCAGGCGGTCGGGGTACTGCAATAAAGAGAATACACGTCATGTCAGCCTCTGTCGCTGGCTCGCTTTGTCTTTCACAGCGTACCTGAAAACCAAACTTGGAGCCGTAGAAGAGATCCTTGTCCATTCGATCGACAGTGTCGAGAATGTCAGAATGGTCGCCGGGCGGGAAGAGCGAATCGCATGTACACTGTTCAGCAATAAGACGCGCCAGGTGGAGGAGTTCTTGCAGTTTGTTGAGCAGCTGATGATAGCTACTGATGTGCTTGAAGTGCGTGTCGCTGTACGGTTTGGATGTGACGCTGTGACGGTCTGCTTCGCTCAACAGCAACTTCTCACACAGCTTGTTCATACATGCGACAGTGACATCGATGAGTGAACGGAAGCCATTGCCACGCGTGTTGCTGTCAAAGTCAAAGACATCCGCTGCAAAGGACAGCCAGAACATGTCTGTCGCAATGTTATTCACACACGACAGTCCCTCCGCACAGCACTCTGTATGCAAAGCAATGCGCAAAGCATGTGTTAAAAATTCCATCCTCCGATTGCTCACTCCATTGTTCTTCCTATCTCCTCTCCTTTTTCTCATTTACTTACGGTGCAGAAGTGCGGCATTTTTTTGTGCGGGAGTCAGCGAAAAGTACAGTTGGTTGTCCTTAAGGGCACGAGAGAGTTTCTACAAGATAAGGAGGAAGTCCATCAGCAAATGAAGCGTATCTGTTGTTGATTTTGATGATGCAAAGTACGTTGATAGAGACACGGCCATGATCGACGTGATTGGTGCGCCAGGCCTTGTTTGACTGTGTGAGGTTGAGGCACAGACCCACTTGAGTGTCGCAGTACTCTTTGAGACTGTGGCGCAGTTGTGGGGGCACCACAAGCACCCCAAGACGATTACGAGTGGGACGTAACAAAGTGCTGTTCTGGAGAGCAAGCGGCAAACGCTCGGCCGGCTCGACGGCCGCTGCTGGCAGCTGCAACGTGGAGTCGTCGGTAGTGGAGTCGTCGGCAGTGTTGTCGCGTTCGAGGTCGCCGGCGGTGCCCTCGTTGAACGTACCGAGACCCTCATCGAGTGCCAAGTCAACGTCGGACCCCTCGAGGTGGCGCTGCAGCGAGTCGAGATCGCCACCAAACATGGCTGTCCAGTCCTCCTCCTGATCGACGGGCGCAACAGTGGAAGAACTCGTGTCTGACTCAAATACTTCGTCGACGCTCTCTGACGAGGTATTGGGGCCAACAAAGCGCGTATGCCCGGAGGAGGACACATTTTGCTGTCTAGGGACATCACCAGTGGAGCCGGAGAGGTCCACGGTGAGGGCACGGGGAGGAAGCGACTTGCGAGCATTTCGGAAGCCAGAAGGCGAGAGGGGTCGTCCGGCAGTTGGACTCATTGGCCTTGACGATGTCGACGGCTTGACGACCTCTTCGGAGTTGGGCGAGCCACGACTGGACGGGCGTTGTGTCAGGTTGAGTTGAGAGAGAGTTTTGGAGCGGTCCTCCATTTTGAAGGCGCCACGACGAAGGAGGCGTGGCGAGAGTGCTCGTGACGAGGTGGGCGACGAGGGAGTGGAGCTGTTGTGGGCGGTGCTGTTGGCGCGACCGACCACTTTGCGGTCTAAGTTGTCGTCACGACGGAGCGATACAGACGTATCGGAGGCACGGGGCGAGTTTCGAGCGTAGGCGTTGGTGCGCATAATCACTTGTTCCATTGGCGGCTTGGAGTTGACAAGCAGTGGCATGCTGTGCGAGACCGCCGAGTCTTCAAAGCGCAAGTCCTTGCCAAGGTTGATAGAAGCGGCGGCAGCAAGAGCAGCAGAGGATGAGAAGGGATCCTCCTTGGTGCTGGTGTCCTCAATGTTTGTGGTGTCAGCGTTGTTTGTAGTGTCAGTGTTGGCGGTGGCGTCGGGGTCGCTGGTGGAGGAGACGCCAGACTTGCGATTGAGGCAAATCGTGCCATTGTCCCAAGTGGGGGTGGGAGTGCTGATGGAGCGCAGACGGCGCAGCGGCGGTCGAGATTGCTTGCCATGACAAGGAGTGCCCTGCTCTGTCAAATCGGCTGTTGACGAGTCGAGTTCGCCGTCTGACTTGACCCCATCACCGTCGTGTGAGCGCACGACCGAGCTGCGCTTCTTTGGGGGAGCACGCGACGCGCCCGGCTCGTCACCTTTGCCAACGTCGTTGCCCTTGGTGGTGGTGGTGGTGTCTTTCCTTAAGGGTGTTTTTGATTTCTTGGGTGGAAGTGGGGGTGGTGCATCGCCGCCGGATGGAGGTGCCTGGGGAGCAAGTGTCGGTGTTGGTGTCTCTGTAGTCGTTGTTGTCGGTGTGCTTGTTTCTGTGGTGGTCGCTTCTGTTGGGGGCACATCTTCCTCCTTGTGGGGCGACGCAGGGCTGCTATTGCTCTCAAGAGCGGCACCGCTGCTTTCGGGAAGCGGCTTGTCGGCAACAGTTTGCGAGGAGATGAGGGCTATCTTGGTGAGATTTTGGGCGGCAGGGTGCATCGACTCACGCGGAGAGTTTGGCAATGAGCGAGACGGGGAATTAAGCCTGGGGTCGAGGACCGTGTCGGGATCGACGGCCAACGACGAGCGACGGCGTCGTCCTGTCTTGAGCGGGTCAAAGCGAGAGAGGGGGCGCGGTGAGGTTGGGTGCTGACCCGGCGATGGGGCACGATCCACTTGTGGCGTGTCTCTCGTAAAGTTGTGCGCCGACGAAGCGGTGGAAGCCGCGTTGGGGTTCGCTGTGATCAGATCGGCCTCGGGATTCTGCATGGAGTCGAGGGTCGAAGCGCGCTTGCGCAGCTTGGGACGTGCGCTCTCCGTCGTTGGCGCAATGGCAGACGCCGTGGTGAGCTGCGTGGACGTGGCGCGTCGCCCAAAGAACGCCAATGGACTGGTGAGACTGGCTGACGGCATTGAAGAGGTGGAGCTGCGGTCGTGCGAGGCGAGGGCGTTGCGCACTGCCGAGATGGCCATTTGCGTAATGGCCGCTTCGTTGTTTGCGCCGTCGACGCACGCAGCAAAGACGAGACGAGCGGCGAGTGTTGCAGCAACCTCAGCGGCCATTGAGGCATCACCGCTGGCGACGGCAAGCCGGAGGAGCTCGTCGCCGCCCCGCTGGGACGTCTCGAAAAAGACAGGGGCTCGGGCCACATCGAAAGAGACACTACTGGAGCTCCCAGGTGCGTTTGAGCTGGTCGACGGAGCCGCGGGACTCGACGAAGGACTCTCATTCCGACGCCGCATGACGTTCAAGTGGGCCGTGCGTCCTTTGACACCTTCACTTGCGTTTGTCGTTTTTTTGTTCTTCTTTTTTTTCTTTTTTTTTAAAAAAAAGAATTAGTAGTTGTACGACAAATGACGTCAGAACACAAAAGTCCCTCAGTCGCTAGCGGGAAAAAGACGTCTGGGGACGCAGCGGCGAAGGGGAAGCGTCCTAGAATGCAACGCCGGACCGGAAGCGACAAGCGACAGAGAGAGCGGGAGAGGAAGAAAGTGAAAAATTGACTGGTAAGTCAGATCGGATTCATCGGAATTCATCCGTCTCATCGGGAATGAGATCAGCACGCCCAAACGCAATGGTTCTGCGCTGGAACGGTCACAGTGCATTTGGTGTGTGTTAAGTATAGCATATTGGACGCGATGAGCTCAGTACGGAGTAATGATAGGGTGATCAGAGGTGACAGACAACATTTGAACCACAATAGGTATTTCACTTTGACTCTTATTAACCCTTTTCTTATTTCTCTGATCAATCAAATTTTTTGATTTTTCTTTTGATTTTTTTTTGCATTGCCCACTACTCTAATACAGGATGGCTGGTGTGCAAGTGAAGACGGACGTGAAGGACGTGACGCGGATTGAGCGTATTGGGACACATTCTCATATTCGAGGTCTTGGCCTCGACGATGCGCTTGAGCCTCGCGCAGTAAGAGGGTTGGTGTGTGTGTGCGGGTGTGGGTGTGTGAGGAGACGCGCGAGTTGATTGTGGTTCGAGCGTGTGCTCTTTTTTTGCTTTTCTTGGATGGTTCGTTGGGCTGACAACGCGCACGCTTTGCGCTCTGATCCCGCTTCGTGTGTGCCTTTGAGCGACTCTCCTGCTGGACTGGTTGCCGTAACGGTGCGACCACTGTCCACCGTTGCAATGCGAGCGTCCCCGTTAGCTGTGTATTGTCTGGCCGATGAGACAATGTGTGTTTTCTCGTTGACAACGCACTTGCACTGGCAACGCTCCTTTTGTCCTCGTTCGCGTCTGCACGTGCACACCGTGCTCCTCGCCATGTGCCAAAATGACGCGATACCCGGCCTATCGTGCGCAATTGTGTTTCGTCCGTGACACAGAGAGAAAGAGAAAGAGAAAGAGAGAGAAAGAGAGAGAGAGAGAGAGAGAGAGAGAGAGAGAGAGAGAGAGTGAGAGACTACCAATGAATGTTCGTGTTCCTCACGCCCCTCCTCCGCTGTCTCAGTCCTCACAGGGAATGGTGGGCCAAGAGCAGGCACGTCGCTCGGCTGGCGTGATTCTACAGATAATCAAGACTGGCAAGATTGCCGGTCGTGGCGTGTTGATTGCGGGTCAGCCCGGAACGGGAAAGGTGAAAGAAAACCATGAGAAAAAACACACGCGCACACATTGACGTGACGCACTTTGCTTTTTCGTTTTCTTCTCGTTTTTCTTTCTCTGACATACTTTGATGGGGGGTTTTTTTCTTCCAGACTGCGCTTGCGATGGGTATGGCACAGTCACTGGGCACGGACACGCCGTTTACCATGATGTCTGGGAGTGAGATTTTTTCGCTTGAGATGAGCAAGACGGAGGCGTTGACTCAGGCGTTTCGACGCAGTATTGGGGTGCGCATCAAGGAGGAGACGGAGCTGTACGAGGGGGAGGTGGTGGAGATACAGATTGAGCGGCCAGCGACGGCGACAGGCACGACCAGCGGCAAGACGGGCAAGCTGATTATGAAGACGACAGAGATGGAGACTATCTACGATTTGGGACCGGCACTGATTGAGGCGCTGGCCAAGGAGAAGGTGCAGGCTGGGGATGTGATCACGATTGACAAAGGGAGTGGGCGCGTGACCAAGCTGGGGCGGTCGTTTGCGCGGGCACGCGACTACGATGCGATGGGGGCACAGACGCGGTTTGTGCAGACGCCCGAGGGCGAGATTATCAAGCGCAAGGAGGTGGTGCACACCGTGAGCCTACACGAGATTGACGTGATCAACAGCCGCGCACAGGGCTTTTTGGCGCTGTTTGCGGGAGACACCGGGGAGATCAAGAGCGAAGTCCGCGATCAGATCAATGCCAAGGTGGCGGAGTGGCGCGAGGAAGGCAAGGCCGAGCTCGTCCCCGGCGTGTTGTTCGTTGACGAGGTCCACATGCTTGACCTGGAGTGCTTCTCCTTCCTCAATCGCGCCCTCGAGTCCGACATGGCTCCCGTGCTTATCATGGCGACCAACCGCGGCATCACCCGCATCCGCGGCACCAACTACAAGAGCCCCCATGGCATCCCTATCGACCTGCTCGACCGCCTTCTTATCATCTCCACGCAGCCTTATGCCGATCGTGATCTCGAGAAGATTCTTCGCATCAGGTAGTGTACATTCCCTCCATTTCCCTTGTTGCTCATGTGCGTCTGTGTATGTGTGTATGTATATGTTGTATGTGCATGTGTGTATGTATGTATGTGTACGTGTATGTGCGCTTATTTCTCAGTGCTTAGTGTGTGTTTAGTGTTTGTTTAGCGTGTGTGCGTAAATAATAATTTCATCAGCCTGACTGACATGTTTGGTGTGTGTAGATGCGAAGAGGAAGACGTTGAGATTACCGACGGCGCCCTCAAGAGCCTGACCAAGATTGGCGGACACACTTCACTGCGCTATGCGATGCAACTCATCACCACCGCATCGCTGGTCGCGCGCAAACGTCGCGCGGCCGAGATTGACGTAGAGGATGTCCAGCGAGTCTACTCGCTGTTTTGGGACGAGCAGAGGAGCACCGAGTACCTCAAGAAGTTTCAGGACCTGTATCTGTTCAACGACGAGGACGATGAGGATGTCGACGAGGCCAACGAGGGTGGCGAGGCAGTGCCCATGAATGAATAGGAAAGGAAAAATGGCTCCGATCAATCAACAAGCAAAAATGAAAAGCCAGAAATACGATTATTATAGTATCTCTGCTCCTCCTATTGTTTTGTGGGCGATATTATAGACTCCTTTCACTGTGCTGTCTTCGTGCCGATCGCTCGTTCCTCTTTGAGGTACCCAAAAGTCGAATGTTCCTTTCGCAACACTGAATCGGAGACAATCCGCACCGCCCCATCGCCATGCACCATCGTGAAGTGCGACGGGGCGTCTGCGTGCTCAACCGCGTGCCTCGCTCGTGTGCTTTGCGATGTGTGTTTTTCAGTTGTGTGACGAAACGTTCAAAAGTTTCCATTTTGTTATTTCGAGCTCACCAGCTGTGCATTTAACTCACCTGTCGCTTGTTCCCGATAGATACTCGAATGTCAGAGCAATCTGTGGCGTCCGCTCGCGCTGCCATCCTCTACTACAACGCTGCCGAGAAAAAATGGGTTCCGTCAAACGGCACGGGCTACTCACGCGTCGACCTGTACCGCCACACTGCCCAGGGCACCTACCGCGTGGTCGGCCGTAACATCCAAGACAAAACCGTACGTTTCTTGCCCGTTTTCTCGTCAGCGGTCGATAAAGTGTGTTTTTTTTTTTTTTTTTTTTTTTTTTTTTTTTTTTCGCTCTAAACGCCAAAAGGTTTAAAAAGAAAGAAAGAAAATACAAGTGGGGAGGGGAATATTATCACACGTTCTTCTTTCTCCTTCTCGCGGGTGAGCGAGTTCGACGAGCAGGAGAGCGATCGCGCACTCCACGGCCATTGAGAATCCCTGCAGCTGCTGCTACTGGTGCTGGCTCTCTGCGTGTCTCGCGCACAAACACCTCTTCGTCATCTTCCTCCTCATTGTTATTGTTGACATTCCCTTCGATATCATGTTGTTGTTGTTGTTGCTGCTGCTGCTCTTCACGTTGGCGACGCCGACGCTCGGCCACCGCCAGCCATCGCCCTCGCTGTTGGTTTCCATCATTATTGCCATACAGAAAAGCTCGCTCGCGCTCTAGCGAACCCGCCATTGCTTCTCCAAGTGACTCCAAATATCCTTGCCGCTCCTCTTCCGGCAATGCGCGTTGAGCCTCCAACACTGCACGCAGTCGTCGCACCAGCTCGGGCACACGATATACAGTCACCAGAATGAAAAGCAGCACAATAAGAATCATCCAGTCGAGTACAACACTGTCCCAAGCCGTGGTCAGCAGCGCATGTGCAGAAGCATTCCACACACGATGTGGCACCTCTCGAACCACCGCTGCGAGACGCCACGGCGCCACACAGACAAGCAGCAGAGCCCGCAACAGCGAGGCAAGCTGAAAGTCTTCGGGACGTGGAGGTGGCGCTGGCACCCGCGCAGGAACAAGGCGCCACACGGCTTGGACAAGTCGTTTGAGAACACACCCCATAAAGCGCACCACACGCTCAAGAGCTCGACCACAAGCACATGCCAGATTGTGGGCCAGTCGAGCTGGTTTCACCAACAGCGCAGTTAGAATGGGCTCCAACACTCGGCGCCACAATCCTTTGACGATAATCACACTAAGACGTACCACGATGCGCACTACTCGAGCGATAGGACGGCACACACGTCGCCGAGCAAAGCGAAGAGCGTTTTGCAAGGTCCTTGCGACCTCGCCAAACACTACATCATGCCAAATATACGTTCCATGTTCCCAGTCCACACAAAAGACCCGCCAGACGTGATGCAGTGCTACAAACCGACAGAAGACCACAAGTGTGAGGAGACCAGCGAGTACGGTCAGCTCCAGCGCTATAAATTGAAAGGAGTGCATCATTATACGCACGTAGCGCGCCTTGTCGACAGCGTGCCGCGGCCAGCGACTATTCTCCCCAAGAAAGAACAGTACAAGTCGACGTGCAATAATCAGATCAACGACAAGGCGCAACAGAGCGCCAACATAGCCATACGACGTGACGTGGTCGAGTGTCAGAAAGATCGATGTTGCTGTGAAATACGCCAGACATGCGAGCGTTCCACCAACGCCCACGTCGATGGCGCCCATCGCGGCCGACTCGCTCACAAGAGTATAATAGTCTTGGCGGGCACGTGGAAGCGCACGCCAAGGGAACATCGCAAAGACGAAGACGAGGAGGACGCATCGCACCAGGTCGTTTGCAACGCGTTTGCCAATCGAAAAAATCGCACCGCTCAACGCCGTCGCGAGCGTCGGCTTGTCCACCAGGTGCACATCAAAGTCCACCCAACTATCTGTGCGCAGGCACTCGTCCAAAAACGACTCATAGACAATTTTCACGCCGAGTCGACGAGCCGTTGCGACTTTTCGAGTCGGTGGATTCATTTCGTTTGGATGAATCACAAGCACGTCTGTTTGGCGCGTCACATGGCCATCCCATACTCCACCGTGGCGACGAATAAGTGCAATTGTTTCTTGGCGGGTGCCAGCCATCATTGTGCCGCTGACGCAAACGCGTTTGTTGGCCAGACACTGCATTTTAATAAAATAATAGTAGTACCATTAATTATTTTTCATTTTCTGATCATCATGAATTAATATGACTAAAACATCTATGATCTTATTGATCCATCTTCTTATTCTTCTACAAAAGCTTGAAACTTGAAAGAATCCTCTATTTACTATTACAATTTACATATAAATTATTATTCTTTATTATTATTATTATAGCATTTACAATCAATAGTATTATTGTTATAATAAATATTATTGTTAGTTAGTTAGTCGAAAACGGAGGCAAGTCGCTCCACAAGGGCTTTGAGCTGGTCGTTCTCTGCCTGCAATTGTGTCAGGTCGGTTGCGCCCTTGCAGTGGTCCTCCGCATTGGCCCGATACACCGCCATCTCCGATTCAAGCGAACGAAGTGTACCCTCAAGATCCACCCGGTGTGCACGGTCATTCTCAAGTCTATTGCACACACAAACACAAACAACAGATATTACACCACACGCTGCCACACAACAAAACACACCTACCGAATACGAATGTTGGCAACTTCAGCTCGTCTCATAGCGTCCGAGTTTGGCAGATGCAGCTCTTGTGGCGCCACACGACTCTGTCGCTTCTTACGACGCACCGTTTGTTTCTGGGCGCTCTTGGCTGCGGAGATAGCCGCTCGCAGTCGGTCCTCGTCGTTGGCCGCCGTGCTGTTTCGCAAGCACTCAATCTCGCGCTTGAGCGACGCAACTTCGGTTTGATGGGCCTCGTAGACGGCCGTGAGATGCGTCAGCTCCTCATTGAGGTGCAGGTATCGCTCGCGATGCCGTCGAATCTCCGAATTTGAACTGAGGCGGTCACGTTCCTCCGTGAGGCGTGCCAAATCTACCTCGAGATGGGTCAGGCGCCCTGAAATAGCGTCGCGTTCGTCGTGTATGGCCGCCAGCTGCAGTTCGACAGACAGCTTTGAAGTTCGTCTGTCCATTGCTCCCGTGCTGTGGCCACCAACACTGCCGCCGCCCCCCCCGCCAGTAGAGCTGTTGCTACTTTCCCTTCGCGACGGTTCCGGAATCGCCAGGGTTGTGCCATCGCAGGCTGAGCTGGCTCGGTTGCGTCCAATCCCAAACGAGAACAGGCCCTTCCTCTTCTTTCCCGAGTCGCTCTCCTGATCCCAAAAGCCGACCTGAATATCCTCCGCAGCGTCAGGATAAAACTCTGCCATGCTTCTTGGACGATACTTGCGTGTCTCCGAGTGCAGTCACAATACTGACCGACTGATCACTCAAAAATTATAAAAATAATTATTTTTTTTTATCTGTGGAAACAGCCATGGCCACACGGCTCTTGTTGTTTCTCGCTTGTGCTCTAATTGCACACGCGCAAAGTAAGCCTTTTGTTTTCGTTTTTTTTTTTGTTATCGTTATCTGTGTTCTGTCGGACAGTCTCTCGATCGAACGTCGATCAACACTCACTGCATCCCCTCTCCAGCTTTGACCTGCAACGCGCCGTCGGCCGATCTTGTCGTTGCCGCCGGTGAGACCTCCTCCTTCTCCGGCACGACTTGCAACGTCCAAAGCGTGGTTGTTGACGGAACTCTCCTTGTCGATGGAACCCTCGACCTAACTACTCAATCCTTCACCGTCAACGTGGGCGGCGTCGTCAATGTCATCTCCTCATCAGGCGCTGTCACATGGACCAGTCGTACGTGCAGCTCGTGCGGTGGCTCTGGTGGAGGTTCGTTCATTCGTAAGCCGTTCAAATGTAGATTTTACGATGTATTCGTAATAATAACAACACTACTATCAACAGAAAATCGC